>JAQIVE010002804.1:0-18644 GCA_034698285.1 Sminthurinus bimaculatus | reverse complement strand
ACATTTACTTAGCTACTACATTACTGAAGCCACACATGCTCCTATGCATGCCTCATTCAAATCCAAATCCAAATATGTGTACCAAAAACTACCATCGCAACTACAATTTTCAAAAGTTGACGCAGTAATAGTAAATTTACTTTAATAACTTGCACTTGCTTCCTCAACACACACTCTCTCTCTTTCTCTCTCTTCTGCGCCTCTTATATTATTTGTATCGCTTTGTAGTTTTGCTCCTGGATATAATAAAGACAATGTGGAAAATGTAAGGGAGAAATCATCATCATCATCATAATGGAGAAAGCGAAAGTAAGCAAAGGCGAAAGAGAAAGAAAGTTCAAGTGTGGGGAAGGAAAAGCTGGTTTGACTTGAGCTTGAGTCGAGTCAAGATGAAGATCAAGATGCAGATGGAGAGTAAAGCGAGGTCTGTGCTCTGTACTTCCTTGCATATACCCTTATTTATAAAGTTGAAATTCGTAGTCAGCCAAGTGAAAGTAACTGCAACATTGTATACATTCGCTATTATATTTTTGTATTGGATGTAATAATAATATTATTATGTATACAAGAAAGCAAGAATAAACAGCAAAAAAAACAACAACAGTCACATGCAGTCGCAGCACCGATTTCGATGCAGCAAATTCGTACAATATCAAAGAAATATGTATATGTTTGTGGAGGACATAACTGGAGGCAAATGTTACATTTGTTCGATATCCTTTTTTCTTTTTCATCCACAATCCAAATCGAAACCAGATGTACGTAACATTCAAGCACAGTAACAATAAGAAAAAAAGAAGAGAATGGCTTATTGCTCTGCGTCCGTATGCATATTTTGTACTGTATACTGTACATATAATATATACTGTAAACAAAACCTGAAGACAAAAACCTCGTGAATTTGTGTCTACTACAACATTTGCCCACTTTTTATATGTAAGTCCTACCCAGACTTTAGAGCTTTCCTTAATGCAGGATTTTGTTCATGTAAAAGGAACAAAGCAAACGTATTTAATATAGAAAAAATCTCTAGCTTTCCACCCTCACTTTCGGTTTTTACGTTTACCAATCAAGTCATGCAGGATATGATATGATATGGATATTATTATGACTAGTATCATTGTTATTTCGATGACTGTAACTCTGAACCCCGATTCCGCAGGACAAATGCAAATGTAAGGGACTCGCATGCATTTTTTAAATGGTAGACTCGTCTACTATATACAATATTATGTATTATAGATCTAGTATATTATAGTACTTGTGTATAAATATTAAAACATTGTTATTCATATCCATACCATAAATATTGGAATGTATGCTTTCATCTTTATGAAATGCGTATGTATAAGTATAAGTACACGACGTGAATTTTGCTCTGCCTGGATATGAAACATGAAAGGGGCAAGGAAAAAGTAAAATACAGGGGAAAGGGAAGAGAACCTGGAAGTATTTGCATTTGCATGGATATTGCACATTTATTCACATATGGTTTCGAGTTTGGGGCAAAAAAGTCGCGATAAAAAGTCACGGGTTATTAACTGTACAATGTACTGTACGTACACATACATATGTATCATACTGCGTAATGTGCAATGTATAATGTAAGAAGAGAGACGGGCATGATATGTATACAGTATGCATGGATGATGATACAGGGTGGAGAAAATTCTAGATTTCAGCATAGATTTTCATTTTAGCTCCGTGCCTTAACCCTTAACCGTTGTACATTATGAGACTGAAAACTGAAATTCATGTAGAATTTAGAGCAAAAGCATTGTCATTTTCCTCGAGCCTCATCAAAAATCACAGAGACGACAACGGTTACGATTACGATTATGTTACGATGATGACGATCAAATTCAAATTCAAGATATCTGACATGAAACACAAAAGCAAAACCCCTCCTGCGCTTCCCTCCATCCATGGAGGTGATCATCATCTATATTGTATTTAATGCAAATTATATAAGCACCATTATATCGTTGTAGTTAATTATTATTATGTGTAACGAGTCTGTTCAAGTTTGAGAATGCAAATTTAACATAAAATGTACAACGGACACTTAATGCACAGTGTAAATAACGTTTCCCTCTCATACATTTTAGTAAGTTTTCTGTTTCAGGCCCGAAAAGTTTCAAAAATATGCACTACATAGTACCATGGAAAAAGTATAACATGCTATAGAAAAAAACGCATTATAGATTCGTTTGAAAAATGCTGAATGCTGATAAAAAATATTAAACAAATGACAACATACAACATTCTCTGAATGTAGAACAGCAATCAGATTCCAAAACTTCCGAAAACAGATTGATTGGCTTCATTGAATTTAACTTCTCTGCACAATGGAAGCAAAAAATAGGGTTGGTCATTAACAAACACTGACTTTATAGGGTTGAGCGCATACATATGTATTAATGATGAAAGTTTATTTTCATCCGTTTTAAATTAAAATTCGAAACATATTCCGAGTGATTTTTTCCTAAATTATTATTCCACAGTCGTTGTCGTTTGATTTAGCTTTCTCTCGACAACAACAATACTCAACATAAGTAATTTCCATAAAAATTTGATTAGTTGATTACGTTAATCGCGTTGTACATTTGTACATATTACATATGCTGCACATATCCCTGCATACTTATATGTCAATGCATGTTAGTGCTATCGATACATGCAAAAAATGTGTCCTTCGTCTGATGAATACTCAATTAAACAAAAGAAAATGCGCCGGTTTTTTGCGATAATTCAATACCAAAACTTTTTTATCCGTATTGTACATTGTTGTCACACCAAAGCCCAAGCCTAAAATTAATTATAAACTTTAGGACTTCCCTAAAAAGAGCTAGCCTACTTAATGAAGCTGCCGAAAAATACGTAATTCGATATTTTCTATTTTGTAAATAAAGCTAAAACTAATAAGCTATATTCCTTATTGCTGACACAAGAGAAAAAATAAAAACCAGTTAATTTTGTATGCTTGGTTATACCTAGTATCTACATAAAGTTTATCATTTTTGTACTCGTAAAATAAAGTTCATAATACAATGAACCACCTAATGAACTGGAACTTTGAACTATATTTATACAATGTTCCCAAGCTAAAACTCTGCATTATAGTGATTAAAGGTTGTGAGCTTGCATTAATTTCTGCCAATCCAATTAATTTGATCTCCATTTGTGAAGCACAAATTTGTTGCTCATGTATAAGATATTCTTGTAGAACGTAAATGTAAAACATAAATGCTACGGAGATTTTCGGCAACTTGATACGCTCCCTTTAAATAAAATCTTATCAAATCTCATGAGATTTGATGAGATTGACAATAGATGATGAGATTTTGGTGCGATTTCCACGACATTTCATGAAAATCTTATCAAAATTTGATCAAAGTTGATAAGGTTTTCGACCAAAATCGTGTCAAAATCTCATGAGATTTTTTGACAAGAGTTTTTTCTTAGGGCTCGTTGTCGATCAATTGTTTATGCATAAATACGTAATGAAAGAAAGTAAAAACTCTAGAGCTCCAGCAACTCCAACATCCCAAGCCCAGTAAGTAAGTACTAAGACGAAAAATAAATGATAAACTGCTTGTCGGTCCCAGGACTATTTCTAACCTCAGCCTCACTCGCAAAAAGGGTTCTTCATGTTCAACAAGACAAACGATGAACAAATTATCTGTGAAGCAGCAGCAGCAAGAACAAGACTAATCTGTAATCCATAAGTGTGTATATATGTAAGTGTATTCCCCTGTTGGAACGCAAGATTTTCCGAAATATTCAAGTGTTTACAACTTTGCGAATGTATATATGTAGCTATATACACATAACCATGCATACATACATACATGGAATTATATTTATAGTATGCTGATGAAATGCCATATTAGCTGAGATTTGCATTTTTGAATAATGGAGAAGCTAAAAACGAGAAATTTCCTACGAAAAATGGTACATGCCTCTTTTCCCTGCTTCTTTGGCTTGATCGAACAGCAACATCAACATCAATATAATATCAAAGATTCTATCTATACGTATGCCTACAACGAGGGAAGCGGAGAGACGAAGGGAGAATTCCACATGAAAATATTCAAATGATGCGGAATGCGGTTGCGGATTGTGGATGACTAATGGAATGTGTCTGTTTGGTAAAAGTATAGTTAGAAAGTTGAAAAATCTTGGGAATCTTTCACCAGCTCTTTTTTCAATGTGAAAGTTGAAAGTTGAACTATAAATGCATAATATGTATAATGTATATCCACACAACGATTTGAAATAGCCTATAAATTTCAACCCCGAAAAATCTAGATTTATAAAACTCGTAATTATTGTAACTATAGTAAATAACTCAATAAACAATATTATAAATAATTCAATAACCTTCTCTCGCCAAAATTCATTTTCTCCGAGAAAAATGATACAATATTTGTAACGGCCTCATCAATTATAAAATCGTGAACTTTTGCAGCCCAAAATCAACTATTAGCAAAAATCATGGAAGGAAATGGTCTCGTGGTAAAATTAAAAGCGTCAACAATTATTGTTGCACTTTCATTGCTCAATTGGAATTTTCGTATATTTTATGTATATGCTCTTTTTTGAGAGGTGAAAGCTGGGTGCAGGCAATAAATTTTTGAGTTTTCTCTTGGTCTGCGCTACAAATTTTGAAATTCGCTAGGTATGCAAACAATAAAGACGACCAGTGAAAAGATATCCAGCTCTTTACATACATATGTATATTGCATTCGTACAACAGTAGCGAAGAGACCGATACTGGTTACGATTTTGATACGATATGAGAGTTATTATTCGTCTCCCCAACCAAAAAAAAGCACCCTGTTAGAATCTTAATTTTGCTTCCAAGTCACAATACATATATATTTAAAGAACAAAGAGTGGCAGCTGAGAATTTTGGAAAACTGAAGCCTAAAAGCGTCGTTGATTTTGATTAGAGCTTGCTTTGCATCTACAAACAACTTTGCTTTGTATGTACAAGTTTATCATATTTTGCTTGCGTGGCTGTATTTTTTGCTTGTTCGATTCATTTTTTACACTTTTCACGATAGAATTTTGCATGCACAACAGCGTCGATATTGTCACCAATTTTTCACCGTCATATGTCATGATGTGGTCTTCACAGTATATCTATGTACCAACACCCAACACCACATCATTCATAATATTACGTGCATACACTGCATACATACTGCATACGTATGTATTTACGTCCACAATAATTCTGCAGTCTAAGACAAATAGGACAGAGAAAGTCGTTAAGGGAGACGGAGGAAAAATGAGGGAGAAATTGCAGCCGTTGTTTGTATAAAATAATAATATTATACAATATTTTGTGCTTTGAATAATTTTCGCATGAATGCTTTCTTCTTTATATACATACATACATACATGTGTGTGTATTTACTATTTACATGTCACATAGATACAGAAAATCATAAATATATTCAGGGTTCCATCCTTTTTATTTGCATTTGCATCCTCAAGCTGCGCTGCATCCCAAAACCCAACAACAGCATTAACAACATGAAGAACGTTGCCGTCACCATCATCATCATCATCAACCATCACTTTCAAGTCAAGTCAACATTGGACGTAAGGATTGCATGGATTGGATCGGACTGAATTCAAATTCAACATGAACGTTGAACATGAAGACTGCTGGAACTGGAACGTCAAGCGTCAACCACAAAAGTGCGGTGTGGATAGACAAATTCACATCCATCTCCCTGGAGACGGACATTAATCTTACAAGGCTCTCAATTTCATTTCCTCCTCTAGTCCTACTCTAGTCTAGTCAAAACCCCCTTCTCTTTCTCCATAATGTATTTCCTCTTACACTTCCTATTTCCTATATATCAACTACATACATGAAGTGTAAAGTAGAATGGCGCTTATTACACAATCCAATCCGTCAGATTCTTCCGAGAGACATAAAATTTGTCTTCTAATGTATTCAGCTAGAATAGAAATTTAATAGAATACAAAAACAAACAACAGATACAGAAAGACAGGCAGATAGATAATAAAAAACAACAATAAAACTAGAAATCGTGCATGTCTAAAAAGCAGGAGAAACGCGAATATTGATATGCTTTTGTGACCATAGTGTCACAATTTGGGAATCACAAAATCCTTCTTTGATTTCGATAACTTTTGTTTTGAATTCAATTCAAAATTGGATTTGGCCTCCTTTGTATACGCGAAACGTGCAAACAAAAGTACATAAACATTTCGTAGTATCGTTATATGTACATGAAATTGAAGTTGAAACGAGCTCCTCACAAAAAAAATTTGCAAACGTTTTCAGTTTTTCATGTAACTAAATAAATTGTACTGATATTCTGATTTTTTGAGCCTTTCAAAATTCAGGATGAGCTTGCTTTAGAAAGTTTGTCAAGAATTAAAATTGACTATTGATTTGACAATTTGGGCAATTTTTTCTAAAAGAAACTATACTACACTTACTAAGATTGTCAAAATTACATAGTAAATACAAAAGTGACAACAAAGTCGAAAATTCAAAATTGTATTTCAAAAGCTAAATACTAATCATCGGCTTCCTGGGCCTCGAGTATTGGATTCTACATGTGTGTCATGTTGATGTTTGCCCACAGATAATTGGATTTGGCCTTTGTCACGGTAGACACTTGTCAATTAATGGGAGGAGGGCAAGAAGAGAATGTCCCGTGGGACCAGTTCCTGCACAAAAGGAAAAAACTCTTTCCTTCCTCCGGACATTTACATACACACATAATAAGCAGGTTCGACACATGAGAACTCTTGTTGTTGTTGCAACTGTCGTATAGTTGTGAGTAAAATAGGAAGCATGTACAATGTACATGCATAATATGTATCGTTATGTTATACAGTGTATATGTATTTACATCGTTAGCCCAACTTGTAATCTATTGTCATGCAACGTAAATGCTAAAAAATGTACCCTGTACATAGCATATTGCTTTCTCCTGGTGTATGCAAGTTATTTGACTGGCTTTTATCTTATGCCAGCAGCGAGCAAAATATTACATCGACAGTAGAAAAATCGATTATCCATCTTGATTATTATTATGCTCGTTGGCTACCCTGGAGACGCCGTGGCCCAACAGAAGAGCGAGAAAAAAGGAGCGGGTGAGAGAAAGTTGTATCGTACAAAATAAAGGAAAGAATGGAGAAAGCCAACATATTGTATCGTCATCATCATCATATTGTGTATTATTGCATTATACATATTATAGCCATGAAAAGTCACCAATAAAGTTGCAAGACGTTGTGAGACTCTTTCATCGTTTTCTATACATACACATTACACATACATCCGTAATAATAGCAGGATATCATAAAATATTATATAAGATCGTAACATAACATAAAAGTGGCCGTTAGCTTAATGAGAAGATAAAAAGTACCTAGAATAGATTCGAAAATCGAGTTTTTTTTAGATGGACAAAACATCAAGGAGCAATATGTTGACGGGACAAAAAAGTCTGGACGACCCGAACCGAGAGGAAAACCAGAATCTTAACCAAAACCAGGGTGGGGAGACAAATTCAAGTACAAGTGGCAACAATACTGGGTCTGTTGTGACGGCAACGTGTGACATTGATGCGAGCATGTGTCGTAGTCTGCCACTAGAGTACAGTGCCTCGAGTATCCAGAGAAATTTGGTGGCTCTGACGGACCATGAAGAGCCCAAGCGGAACCTGCCAGTCTCCTGCCACGTTGGCTACATCCATAAAGGCATCTTTGTCATCTATCACCTGGAAGGTGACAAGAGCAATATTGCCAATTATACTCACAAACAGTCGATTCATCTCAACGAGCTGCTTCGAATGTCTCACTCTCACTCCAACTCCAATTCGTCCTCCGGTGGTGGTGGGGGCTTTGGTGGTGGAGGGGGAAGCGGGGTCAGCAATAAAGTGTCAAAGGCCACCGTCATTCTCCAGGTGATGATCCATTTGCACAAATATGATGAAATGGAAGTTTTTAATGAATGATCTGTTATAAATCTGTAGTATAATGGTTACGATTTCCTATATACAGGCAAAGTGGTTGGACACACTTCAAGGCAACGTTTTACTCTTGGGCTCAATAAATGGCATTTATTTTTACTGCGAGGATGGAAGCAAGTTGATTGGAAAATTTGAGAATGGACTTGGACTAACAGGATACTCGAGGGCATGTTCCAGCATGGGGAACTCAATTGTTGCGGGTACTTTACAAAAAGAAATTCGTTTATTTAATGGTTTTTATCCACAAGAAAAATGCAGATAAACGAGGTTCATTGAAAAAAATCTTAAAATGTGGGGAAAATGCAAAAATTTATTGCTCCACACCATCTGCATTATTTCTGACGTTTCGCATCATTTTTATTGCTCCGTGAAAATTACAATTCTTGGAAATTTTCGATTTTTTTTGTACTCTCATGTTACACATATTCAAAATACAAGTGTAACCGAGGGAGAGCAATCATAACTTTCTGCGTAGCATACTTTTTTATTTATTTAGTGCATAATATATTATTGTACAATATTTGATATGATGTCTATTTAATGTATTTTTTTCACATGTCTGGGTATGCCAGAAACTAAATCCAAATAGCAAATTTGAAATTGTGCCATGACATATGTATAAGTATAATATACATGTAGGTACAATATATTATGACATGAGGATATTTCACCTATAAAAAATTGTTGTTGTGTTTTGCATGAACGACGACGACTGCTATTTACTACCTATTTACAACTGGGAAAAGGAACTGACAGCGGTGATATTATTTGCTTTGAATTCGACCCATCGAATGGTGTCGTGAATTTTACGTACACCAAGGAGAAGCTTCATCTGAGTGCGATTCAGGACATGGGAAAATACCAGCAATATTTAGCTTCGGGTGATTCCTCGGGTGGCATCAAAGTTTGGCGACTTCCCGATTTCTCCATCGTCTCTGATTTCTTGGCAGCGTAAAATTGAATCATATAATTTATAGCCAATGTTTTCTTTTCCGTTTCCTCCTCCTCCCCCCTCATCCCTTTCTCCAGATTTTCTCCAGAGCCAATAAGTCTCTAGTATACTTGTTAGTACACGTAGTACCTATACGTATAGTGTTTACCTACTTACTTTCTCTTCAACTCTCTCCACACTTTTTTATTATTTTTATGACTCTACTCTTTTTCCTAGTTTTCATATTAGAGATCTATCTATCTAGAATCTAGAAGTATATTATGGGATCTGTACAAAAGATCTGTGTAAATATCGGTAAAACTGTCGATGACAACATGGTACAGAATAACAGCAGGTTTCGTTTTCTATTTAGTTTTTTTCCACTCTTCAGCTTTTTTATCATGTATTTACTTTTATTTACCTGTCCTCCCTGTTTTATCCGAAAAATTCAACACCACTTTTTATATACTCTTTTTTATATTATTCTATAAATAGTTTATTACACAAAAAATAACAAATCCTATATCAAAATTGAAATAAAACATATGTATAGGATAATAATATAACAGTACAATATTAAACAATAAAATTTTTTTCCCAATAGTATAAAACAGTAAAAAATACTTTTTTGGTATAACAAAATGAACAGAGACGACTGTGTCACTGGACTAATTTTATCTGGAACTCACGTTATTGGTTGCTATGCGTCGGGCCTTGTTCGAATCTATGATATGAAAAGCAAGGACATTCAAGTCATGATAAAAGGCAAAAACATTACGAATTACGAACATAGTAAACAGTTAAATATTATCATTTTGAGACTTTTTTGAGCTTTGTAAAATTAACCCAATGTTTTGAAACTTTTTAAAAAACAGCTCACTCAAGATGGATCGTGGCGATGGACATAAACTTTAAGCATTCTTTGCTACTCACCGTCTCAGAAGACAACACTGCAAGAGTGTGGAGAATTCGCGAAAAGACTAATGAGAAAGTAAGTTTTTTAAAACGTAATTGTTTTTTGTCATAATATGCTATTTTGTAGTACTACAAGATGAAAAGGGGTGAAATTTTGACGATTTGATATAATATGTTAATGTGTAGCCCATTACTTTGAAGGAAATGTCAACTCAACCAAAGCTCCATTCTAGTGTCACTGTAAAAAATCAAGTATTAGTCGGAGGTTGTTTCATCGACAGCTCTGGACAAACCTTTGCTCTAACATCATATGCGGAAAAGCAGCTCGCAGTTTATTCCATACAATTATAAAAACCGTCATAATACCATCATACCTACTTACCTATAATTATTAATATTACACTGTGGATACTATGATAAATATGATCCTATATTTGTTCCCAAGACTTGATGTTTTAAAATTGAAGACTCCTGTAAAATGTCAGACCAAGAACTGTCCATTTTTATTATATTATACAACTATAACAACATGTATTTGGTCATTTTTTGATTGAAAAATTATTTTGTCATTACATTTTACAACAACCTGAATCATATAATGGAATAGTTATGATTCGTATCATGATAAGTTACCCTTGTCTTCTCATACGTTAAGCGTGAAGTCCCTGTATAAAGGTGAGAGAGGAGCAAATCTCACCCGTGTACAATAATAAATACATCATGAACGTTTTTCATTGGATTGTCATTCTTTTGGATTGTTTGTTACTAAGTATCATATAAAATACACAAAAAAAATAAAAGGAATTGATTCATGCATTCAATAAATAATCAGGATGAAATCGATTTCAAGTCCCGACTTTGCCATCTGAGCCTGACTAATATTTACTAAGACAGTTTGAAATTCTAAGACGCGGGATTAAAGGTCTCTTATAAGGTGCATGCCTTTGGGTTTTTATACATAATACTGTTTGATGTCATGTGTTATTGTGCTTTATGTACTTATTTGCAACATAACAGAGTTCGGGATATAATAACATGTTCATGGTTTTTTTACACCGTCTTCATCACTAATGTGTACATTGTACATACTACATACATATAGCAAGAAAATAGTTGCTCAAACCAGTATTTCCATAAAACTCGATTTTAGGCAAATCGGCTCAGGGGTTGGGTGTTAAGAAAAAGCAGGCGAAAAAATGAAGGGAAAGAAACAAAACAACTTGATACAACACAACCATGATGTACTTAATGCAGGTACAATACTATAGATAATAAAAAGATATCTTAGTAGAATGTGTATCTATTGTGCCAATAATTTGCGGTATGGCAGTTTTGCATTTTTGACTGTTGACAGAATGCTTTTTAGTTAAATTTTTTCTCGACGTTTTAGCTTCTCTTTCCGTCTCGTTATCTTTGCTTCTCCTTTGACTTACTGTTAGCACATACTGCACCATAGTGAACTTAAATTCAATAATATACATAAATGTTGAAACGCGATTAAAACGTACACGCATAACTCACGACTCAATATTAAAGTACATTCCATATTATTCAAAATACAGAACATACTTCCAGTCCTACTCTAGACGGCGAGCAACAACGAACAAGTCGAGCGGTCTCTCATCTCTCATTTTTCGCAGTATGTAAGTCGTTTTTGTTTCATCACTTTTTTAAAGAGAGAATTAAAGTGACATTAAATAATTTATAGACCTTTGAAACGTAGATAATTTACTTTATATTTAGAAGAAAAGGAGAATTCACAACGTTTCCGAAAAATTTGTTTAATTCTGATTTTAAAAAGTGAAAAGCGAAAAACTTTGAAATTGCACGTGGTTGCTTTGCCTTGTGTCTTGCTTCTTGCTATCTTTTAGCCTTTCACAAAGCTAAAATATTTTTTACATTTTCTTATCTTTAGTTTTCCGCACTTAAAAAAATCAGCAGTTATGGACGGGCCATTAGAAGAACGGATCGGTAAGTTTTATATTTAAAAAATGAGTCGTTCATAATGTATAATGTATGCATTTATTATTTATTTCCCGTGTCAATACGTGTGATACGTAATACGTAATAACATTTAAAACACATTGTGCCGGTATCCGGCATGGTCATGTTCTGATCTCAAAACGTTAATGTATACATACTTTCATAGTATAATATTATGTACTTATTATGTAATAATATTATAATGTATAATGTTGTGTTCTTTCTAAATTATTAAGGATTCCTATCTTTGGAGCTTACTAAAGATTCTAACAGCATTAAATGGAGAGGCTACGACGGCGAAGAGCCCACTGCAAATCATACTTTAGAAGTTCATAGTGTAAGAATGTTTCTTGGATAATTTGTTTATATTTAAAAATATTGTTTTGAAATTGTGTATTTTGTATAGTCCTTTCAAGGGAGAATTTTATCGCTTACCATGTGTGACTGTGGTATAGTTGAAACTTGAGTCTCGTATGTATGTCTATAGTAAGTAGATAACTTTGTAATTGTGTATATTATATATAATTATTATTTAGGTTGTTGTTGGGAGGACTGCAGTTAAAGGAGAAGAGAACTTGGTTCATATAACTGCTCCTCAGGAAAATGGTGAAGTCACCGAGGGTCCTTTGGCTTACGTTACGAAAGGAACTGTTAATCAAGTCCCTGTAAATATCAAGTTTAATAGCGGGATCGAGTTCACTCTCGTCGAAGGGACTGGTCCTGTTCATGTTCTCGCTACACATAGCATTTGTGAGTAACTTTTAATTGTTCTTTTCGTTCTCATCCCAACACAATAATCATGAGTATTTTAGCATAATAAATAACAAGATATTGTTTTAACGCACATTTTAATCAACAATACTTAATAAAATATGTTGTATACATTGATATTCCAACAGCCCCGTGTGTTGAAGATGAATTTGAATCTGAAGGATGTGAAGAGGACGAAGAACAAGCAGAAATAAATGCCTATGAGGTATGTATTTCATTAAATGTTATGAAAGTTTGGATATTATTATCAATGCAGCTGTAATGCTGATGGAGATGCATTTGTGTTTAAGTCGTTGTCAAGGGTTATGAGGTTTAAAAGGGTTTGTAGCTAATTATTTGTTTTTATGGTATATAGGGAGAAATACCAGAGCCTCTTACCGTGGAGATGTTGAGAAAGAGAAAGCAGAATGCTGAAAACGGAAATGGTGGGAAGAAATTGAGGATGAATGCTGAAGAGGTACAGGATACAGGAAAACCATATTGCATTTTTTTCGTTTAAACTACAAACGGTCAGAAGACTTTTATAGTTTTGACAAGTAATAAATCAGAAATCTAATCAGTAACTATTTTGTTTTTTGTACATTTGCAGTCGAGCGATTCTGAAGAGTTGGACGATTTAAATGATGAATCAGCAGGGGATGCATAACTTTAATTATAATGTATAATAATAATTTTATCTAAACTTGTAAAATTATACGAAAAAATACAGTAATATATCTCGTAACGAGTTTTTTTGCATTCCGCTAACGAGTGATGATTGATGATCTTCCAGCTTACGGGCATTTGACGTAAATATTAAGCCATTTTGTATTGCCAAGTTATTTATTTTGTAAAATTTCCTAATTTTAGCTTTCACTTTTGATAAGTTAATATGATTACAAAAACTCTACGTTTACTTATTTTTACTTTTACTGATAAGTTACTGTGTAAGTACAAAAGGGCACAAAACTAAATGAAACTTTTGAAAAATGAACTAAAATATTAACATTGATTGTATTATTATGATTGAAGGGTTGGAAAATATGTAAAAGTACGATGGCGACTTATAATACATCAAGTTTCTATGCATACTTCATAGAAACTATATAGTGCTATATTTCGGTTCATTTATTGGTCAACCAATCAATTATTTTGAAATATTTTATGAAAAAACAAATAATAAATGATTCAACCAAACTTCATAAGTTCAAATCAATTTGAATTATTGTCTCTTGCCTATCTATCCAATGTAGGTAGATAGTAGTAATTCTCTTTATTGTACGGGTGGTATTATTTATTGAAATGGTATCGTTCAAAGAAAAAAGAAAACATCTTGGTTTCAATCATTGTGCAAATTTTTATGAAAAGAATATTATAAGGTACACATACTTTGTTTTGTAGGTTCGTCTATTCGTCTTTCACGATTTTATTTCGGATTGCGCCAATATTTTCAATCGAACATTCCACCACATCACCGACCTGTAGAAAAAGCATACCACCATCAGTAATCATGTATCAATACAGTTTAAAGGTACGACATTAAGATTAAAATTGTTTCAAAAATACTGTTTGAATTAGTCTTATATAAGTACATGCAATGTAATATTACAAACAAAACGTTTACCTCCAAAAATCTCGGAGGATTTCTAAACACTCCAACACCAGGAGGTGTTCCTGTTAGGACGACGTCACCAGGCAATAACGTACAAATTCTAAGATGCATAGAAAATTAGCACAAAATTATTAATATACTATTAAAATTAAGTATCATAAAGTAACGTTTAATAGTTGATTTAGAATAAGCTTACCTCGACATAAATGAAAAAATGGCCTCAACTCTATGCACCATTTGAGACGTACCTGAAAAATACAAAAAAAAACTTATTTGAAGTACTCACCAGTAAATTGTAAATTTGAATAAATACTTGTTTCCTCACAAACTTTACAGACTCTCAGTAAAATACGTAATATTTCACTTACTACTGTCCTGCACAGTTTCGTCGTTCACTCGACAACGAATTGTCAAGTTGTGAGGGTCGGGAAGTTCATCCGTTGTTACTATCTCGGGGCCAAGGGGACTAAATTTATCCATTGTCTTTCCAAGAAGCCATTGCCCTCCATTTTTTTTCAGTTGCCAGTCCCTTGCACTGACATCATGAGCCGTCGAATAGCCAAATATATAAGACAAGGCGTCTTTTTCCGGAATGTTTTTGCCAGTTTTCCCAACAATAAAAGCTAATTCAACTTCAAAGTCTAGTTCCTATACATGATACATGTGAAACAAATATGAAACATTTTGCAGAGATCGTAAAGGCAGAGAAAAGTAACTAAACTTTAATAGAGTAGGTAATCAGCAATAAGCAATGATGTTTATTTTGTCTTACTCTATTATATATTATTGTTACCTTTGTAACTTGAGGGTATGGAATGTCGTCAAAGGGACCAGCTAGCGAGCTTGGAAACTTGTTAAATAAAATTGGTTCGACTGGAACGGGAACATTTTGCTCTTCACAATGGTCCTTGTAGTTCATGCCAACGCAAACTACTTTGTCTGGGCTTAGAATCGGAGAAGTCAAGCGAACTTGACTCAATGGAAAACGTTGAAGTGAACCACTGGCAACGAGACTGCAAATTAATCGAAAGGCAACAAAGAAAATGTGTAGACAAATATAATATGCAAATTTGAATAAAAAATAATATGAAACATGAACTAAATAATGTTGGTTGAAAATATAAATTATTTGGCCCCACTTTTTGAGGGGGAGGAGAAACTCGTTACTGACATTATTTCTGGGGCTTAATTATTACTCTGGGGCAATTAATTAATTAATTTAATTAATTACAATTAACCATCCAGAGTGCTCAAATCTTACGTTTTGACTTTTTCCAAAAGGCTGTCGTCTTCAGCTCGAAGGTATTCTAATAAGGTCTTTGGTGGTATGAAATCTCCCTGTGTGACACTTGACAAGGAAAGGACTTCTTCCCCAACTCGAACCCCGAAGTTAAGTGCTTCATTTCCATTGACATAGAATTGGACGAAACGCATTTTGCTTGATCTAAAAACGGACAATTAAAGAACGGTAAAAATAAACTATGATAATTTAATTTGGGAAGACGAAATGATGGTGCCTGTCTGTAAAATGAGAGTTACTGATGTAGACTGAAAGAAAATTTGTAAGTAGCATTAACTTTTAGAAATTGAACGCAACATGTAGTATGTACGTCTTACGTGTGTGTATTAGGTATATATGTATAATGTATATATGCCTGCATTTTAGCTTGCAGTACTTCTTTTTCTTACTTAACCAAATAATAATATATTATGTGACTATGAAGTTTCTTTTTATCAAAGAAACTTCAATGTAAGATCCATTATAGACCGTAGTATTATATTATGCATGTAAAAATTAATCTCACTTAGATGAGCAGACGACAACGACAGAAAATAAAAAACAGATCTAATGCAGAAGTTTGACCTTGTCAAACTATGACTATACGATAAACAGGTCACTTTTATGTTCCATAAAATGGCAAACTATGGGTTGTACCAAGTCGATATATCACATAATATTACTATTACTACATGTATCTAATATTACACTGTTCTAACGCAGTACGCCAACAACCTACACTACTGAAGTATATAAGTACTTGTGCACAATTTGATGTACTAAATGTGAATAATTAAACCTATATAATCAAAATTTAATTCAAAACTGGTATAGAAGGGAGATATGAATATTATGCAAAGATGAAACTTCGTGGTACACAACAACTTTCGGATTTATGCAATGTTATGAATTATGAATACTATCTAGAAAAATGGGCACTATACGATTACTAATACAAATACAAGAAGCATTGTAGTTCCATTATTATTATTATCCTATTTTATTGTTGTAATTGCAATAGAACAATATAATAATTTTTCCCAGACTGTATACAGTGCAACTAACTAACTTGCACTTTCTTTCAAATGTATATTACATGTTTTATATGGACATATGTTTTTATATGAATGATAATAATAAGTTAATTGTATTATACATACATATATAGTAGGTTAGTAGCGATGACTTAAATTTTCTTTTTTTATATCATACTAACGTTTCTCATACAATATATCTTTTTAAATATTATTCTTTCTTTTGGAATACTACATAGATAACAACTGCTCTCGATCTTTTTTGAAAATTAACAATTAAAACCACATAATAATGATTTGGTAGTGCATTTCTTGACTTTGTTCAGCTTATGCAAACCTACTTATATGTAAAGAAAAACATTATCTCTCTGCTTATTTTGATGGAGCTGCTGCTTGCTTCTTAGGTTTAAGATAGAGGTAAATACCGATAAGGGCCACGGCAGCATATGTCGCTTTAGCAACCTGTCAAATTATTTAATTAAATTAAATTAAATTAAAAGCACAAAACATTATGATTATATAGAAGAAGAAACCTTGAGGACTTGCGAGAATTATTTATTTACGGGCCTAACCAGAATTTATTGCTAGTGCATTCGAAATTCGAAAAGTGTATTGGAAAACAGTCTAGAAGAAAATCATCCTAATTTAATAAACTAGTAAATTAAATCTCCGATACAACAACGGCTTTGTAAAAGTCAAGTACAAGTATGTCAGAGCCGATTCTCCAAAAAAATATTAATTTTTAAACGTAATTTGCAAATAAATTTTCGATTCTTTAGAGCTTACTTTGTGTAAAAACATAGCTGTGCTTTCAAACTTCAAACTGGCAACTTAATTGTTACTTTTAGACAGGAATTAACTGACATTTAAAAGGAATAGCTCTGCCTTGTTATGCTTAAATCAGTTTCCTTATTCGTCCGTACACCACTTTCAACGCACTAACAATAGACTTGGATAGGGCTTCATTTATACCCAAAAACATTGTTTAAAAGAAATCCCTTACATTTGCTCTGCCCGTAAAGGTTATTGAGTTAAAATGCTTGGAAAGCCCCCTAAGGTTTGCAGCTTCTGGAGGGTCAGCCTCGTGTCCAGCCATATTTATTGCTGAAACAAATTATCAATGAAATTATTATAACATGAATTCGAAATGTGACTATTAAGTGTGTAGCGTATGATTAATAAAATAATAAACGAAAAACAACAAAAAAAAGATCTAAATTTAAAACGTGTCTCGTACACACCTTTTTGAAACAATCTTCGAGTTTGCTACAAGGATAGGACTAACGTAATGTTGGATTTTGTAGAGATGTGTTTCAATATTTGTAAATATGCATACATACATGAAAATTGACAAATAAATGGTGCTTAATGATCGCTTTTTATCGCAAATTATAAATCACACCGACTGGACTTTGAATCCGCCTTTTAATTTAAAAGTTTTAAATGAAGGTTCATTCTGAAGTACGCAAAATTGCAAACTGGTACTTCCACAGAAGTCCGGTATTGTAAATGCACATTACACTCTAATGTTTATCTCATAAAATGATCAACCTTTGACGTTCATTGTTTGTAAACATGGTAAAAGTGTAATTATAATTATTGCAAATGATCACGTTTTGGTATAATATACTTGTCTAATTACATTCAAATACACAAAATTAGTGCAACATGAAACATGAAAAAAGAAAAAAGTTATGAGGTGTGTACGAGTTACTTACACACATTAAAGATTAAACCAATATCACAATATCACTAACCATGTAATGCTACGAAATGAAAATTCAAATGAAACAGAATGATTGCAATGAAATTGAACTATTACCTTATTGTTTGGTGTCCAAAGTGACCTTAAAATACCGATTCTACACAACAATTAATTGTGTTAAAGTTTTCGGTAAAACTAATGGAGCAGGAACAAAATATTTCAAAACATAAATTCATGAAGATCAGCTGATCTTTGGGAGCGCAATTCGTTCGAAACATGGGGGGAGGTGTTTAGTGTTTAGTGGGTGGGATTGTGGAATATGGGAGATACATGAATAATATTAAGGAATCTAGAAAGCCGACTTAGGCCTTCGTAATATAAAATTCGATGTACGGATTTTGGTAC
>JAQIVE010002803.1:0-18644 GCA_034698285.1 Sminthurinus bimaculatus | reverse complement strand
GGCCAAAGGAACAAAATGACGGGGTCGCTGGTAAACATTTTCACTAAAGTGTTACCATGAATCAATCTACTGTACACGTACACTGTACAAACTTACGTGTGTCTTGATGATCTAAAATAAGCTTTTCTCTACTTTTCTCCATTTTACTCGCCGTTTTCTTTTTCTTCATCTCCCTACTTTTTGCAGATGTTTCGCCTTCTCTTCTTTTTGGACCAACAAACCAACTTTAATACATACATACATACTGGTTGGTAGCCATAAACCAAGGTAAACGTAAATGCATGCACATGCTGCACTCGTATCTATGTATATTTTACATAAACACAGCTCAACCTCGTCTTGTGGATCGTATCGCACGTGTATACATAATGCTACGCGCTGCTTGTGTTCCTCTATTTCAAAAAAAAAATTAAATATTTCATTTCACTTACAGCTACACCAAGAAAATTAGTAGAAAATTAGGATGCTGTGTTTGTTTCATGTGTGAAAATAAGAATGACATTGGAAAACCTATCAAATATGCAGATAGCTATGACAGTATGAGTGTGATAATGTGCATATTAGTAAAAAGCTTCGAATACATAGTTGTTGGGAGATACATACATAACAATGAAATTAGAGATGAAACAAATGGTCACACGATGACTAGTTTAAAGATGAGTCATTTCACATTTAGCAACTGTTGATTTTGAGGTGATGATGAGAATAAGATGCGGAAGATATTCTCTTGAGGATAAAAATGTAAGATACCTTTCATTTTTACACAATAGAACGTCAGATGTGCCTGCCTGACCCTGATTCGGATCGGGCAAATATTCCTGTAACGAATGCATGTAAAACAGGGTACTATGGATTGGCTATTAGTCACCCGGAATTTCCCACGTAATTTCGAATTTTAATTCAATGGCATCATCGTCATCATCAACACCGAAGATTTGCTAGAGGAGAAAGATTTGGTTTTCTCAACGTATTTAATATGTAGGTCTTGGGTATTTAAACGTAAACGCTCTTTATTTTCGTCTAGACCTGAGTATGAAGGTGCAATATATTATTCACAGGCTGACAGCGTACATGACAGAAATTTAAGAAATAGAGATATGAACATTATTTCAGTCCTATAAATTTTACTCATGTGAACGACCTTGCCTAAAACTGAAAAGAATTTGAGTGTTCCAAGAAAAAAATGTTGAACAACTGCAAAATTTCAAAATTAAACAAAATTTCGTCACAGCTGTGACGAAATATCGTTTAATTTTGAATACAAGTGAATCCTACTCCGGGGGTTTCACTTTCCCTAAATCAAATATTTTTTTCAGCCACGAATACTTGAATGAAACAAAACAAAATGTTTTACAACAATTACCACACCACGAAGTTTCATATTGCGTAGATGAGTGCCTTGTTAATGATAATTTTCTTAGATAGTTGAGGATTGTCACCTTTTTTGCGCCGATTTTTTTTTTTGTTCCTTAGCATAATAAAGGTACACGCAACCTATTTACCTATAGTTACATATGTACATAGAAAAGCATTTACTCTGTATACATGCTCAAGTTTGAATTTTTCTTGGAATCCTCGTGGATCTGTTCTATGCATGTAGTGATAATATACGTTTTCTTTTTTCATTTCATTAACCGTCGTCGTCGTCGTCGCTTTTTGCTTGTTCGTCTCACTTTGCTCGTGGAAAGGGAATTTTTTTTGTATGTATATTGTATATTATTCTGCATCTCACCCAGAAGCCAGAAGGAAAAGCAATCGTGAAAGGGCGAGGGGAGATAAACGTGTGTATTTCTTATTTATTTTTAGCGTAGGATGAAAACATGTACCAAAATGTATAAGAGTAGGTACGAAAAAGAGAGAATGAGAGGAGAGAGAGAGAGAGAGAAAGACTGAAATGAATGTAAAGTGCCAAAAGACTTTTCCCCTCTAGTTTTTTTCTGCTTCCTCGTCATCTTCGTCTTGGTCTTTTTATTCATCGTCTTTTGTATTTGTATTTTGTTTCTAGTTTCTATATTCCAACTCTTATGTTAGTTCATATTATACTATCCATCTCTGCTTGCTTTAGTATAGTTGTCTACCATTTTTTAGTAGGTTAAACTTAAAACGTTATTCTAGACGATAGGCGACTCGAAACTTGGTTAAGATTTTCGATTTTCTTTCCTTTTTTCCCCTTTGCTTCCCTCCCCTTCTTTTATATATTATAATAATATAATTATCATTATCATTGTTCTGTATAGTGATATAAAGTAGTGGTAAAATTTCGGTACAATTTAGGATTAATTTAACAATTTATTTAAGTTCATTTAAGAACGATCGACACAACACAGGGCAAGGGCAGATAGACTAAAGCGTCACGAGGAGATAGATAGACAGCAATACACTTCCTGATAAATAATATTGATACTTGCCTTTTTTGTCGACTAATAAATTGTTGCTTAACTTGTTACTTTGTTGAGTAACTTTTACGTTTCAATTTTCCAAATTTTCCGTTTTTCTACACTACCATATTATTGAAAAACGTTTAGCCTTTAAAAGACATTTGTAGATAAAGTCTGTTTACAAAAAAATTAAAATAATTTCTAATCGTTAAAAAATTACCCTTGTGTAAAACGGGGTTTTTTGTGTTCTACGGTTGATTATACAGTGAAATTTTTAAATTGAAGTTTGTTTTACGTGTTTGAAAAATGTATTTAGAAATTAAAAATCTTCAAAAGTTAAACTGTACGTAATACATACATATAATACTTAAAAAAATAGTGCTATAATATTAATTTTTGTGATAAGTGTTCAAAAAATATAAAATATAATTCAAAATGTCGACTGATGGCAACAACCAGGATAGTTTTGAGAACGAGGATGACGACTCCCTGCTCAACGACCAAGAACATTTGGCTCAAAAATGTATTCGGTTGGAAGCACAAGTAAGATTTTTACGATAGATTTTGTGGCATTTATTCAAATTTTGAGATTATCCAACCTATTTTATAATAAGTTCATCTAATATCCCACCAAAAACCAAACTCTTGTGTAAAAAGTGAAAAATTATTAATGAACAAAGAGGCTGAAAACCAGACAGTCTGGTTTCTTTTTTTGTGTCAAAATGAAATACATACTGCACAATTTAAAAGAAAAGAAAGAAAAAAGTTACTAATACCAGTCTCATCACATATTATGTAAAAGTAAAAAAAAACTGAAAATAAAAATGATGCTTTTAGATCTCCGCATTGAAAGAAGTTTCATCGCTCAGAAAAGGTCTTTTGGACCTGCGAGAGGCCGAAGTAAAGGACTTGATTGGGAAGCTCAAATTATTTGAGGATGTCATCGAGAAGGAGAAAGAGACGAGGCGAGATCTGTCAATTCGAGTTGAGTCCACGGAGCAAAAGTGTCTCGAGTTGACCACGACACTAAAGGAGAATTTAGAGAACCTTAGTGTAATGAAGGGCAATTATGAGGACAAGATTAACCAATTGTCCAGGGAGCTGGAGAAAAGTGATGACGACTATCAAAAGAGAACGGACGAACTGAATGACAGTGAGCTGCGAAACATTGACTTGCAAACAAGAGTGGATGAGGCCAATAAAACAATTTGTGAGAATGCAACTACAATTAAAAAACTCAAAGAGGAGATGCAAGTCGTAGCCGAACGGAATCGTGTCTTTTCCTACCAAATGAACTTGCTCAACACACTTTTCAGTGAGACGGAGGGAACTCCCATTGACTTTGACCGTATTCGAGCAATCGGTGATATTGTTAGGTGAATATTTTATTGTGACTACTAAATCGACCAAAAATTTTAAAGCCAATACGTATAGCTTTGTTCACAGAAAAATATCATCTAATCTTTGTTTTTCTAAATTCAGAGAATCTACAAATAATCAAAACGGTCCACTTTCCCTTCAACCCCCAGCGGAAGATGTCAATCGCCAAAGCCCTCTTGCCAGTCCAAGTCAAAACCCTTCACACTCCAGAAGAGCCTCTCTCGATTTGTCTTCCATTATTGACCACATTGACTCAGACACCAGATTCACTGAAGATATTCCAGGTTAGAAAAATTTTCGTATAAAGTTTTGACCGTACAATAATTTTTAATGTTTTCCTTGATTTAACTTTTATTGTTCAAGTCAGTTATGATACAGTTAATTTAAAGCGTAAAACTTTGAAATAATTTTCGTCTAGGAGAAGAAAGTTGTTATAAAAAAGTTACTACTGTTCACGGGCCTCAACTAGTTTTAAGTGTCAGTCAAACTTTTATCAAGTTGAAGGACCTAATCCTGGAGAAAAAATCTCTGCAGCGAGAAATCGAATCCTTGAAGCATCTCAACTCTAAACTAGAATCTAAAGTAAGCACAAAATTTCTGATTTTAGGTTTAATTTTCAATTTTCAGCAAGCAAGCTGTAATGAGAAAAAAGATGATTTGAAATTATTTATTTTTCCTTTTTAATAAGGTGGATAAACAAGAGCGACGATTGTTTACAGTCACCTCAGAACTGAATAAAACATGGAACCTTGTAGCCAAGTTGAAAGTTCAGCATGATAAACTTCATAATTCAGAAGCAGTGTTAAAGTGAGACATTTTCCGAAACATTTTTGTAAAACAAAGCTGAAAGTTTTTAAATCATGCACAAATCATACTACACTATAATGATATAATGAATAATATTTTAAAATCAGATATGAGCTTCATGAAAAGCGAAAAATTCTCGAGAGGCTAAAGTACGAGCTCTCTCGATCCCGCCAGCAATTTGCAAAAGTAAGAGAAAAGAACGCCGAGTCGGAATTGGAGTGCAAAAGGATGAGAGCAGAGTTTGCCCGCAGGAGACAAGCTTCGTCGCCGGCATCTCAAGAGAGTGGAGCTTTCTCCGAGGCCTCCATGTCACCTTGCTCCTCCTCCGATGTGGACTGTGAAAACGAGCATGACGAGGACGACCCAAAATCTCACCGACATCAAAACAATCCCACAGCCGATACAATCGTGGGCATAGATCCAGAGAACGATGAAGATGAGGAAGAGGGAGTTGAAAACGAGATTGACGTGGATCCTTTGGAGGAGCTCGTGTCGGATTTAGTTGAAGAAATAGAGGCAGTAACTTCCATAGATAACCAAAATAGTACGGATGGGCCCAATGCAGACGGAGGTACAAAAAATACGCACTAAATAATGCATAATACTAATAACCATAATGTGCATAATATGTTGTACACTGCATCTTTTTTAAAGCTATCGTATTTTCTGTTTCATACCTCAGACTGCATATTTACCAATATTTAGTGGAACCATTAAAATATACAATGTGCATAATATTTTGAAGTTGAATGGCCTGTCTGACATTACGACACTGAAAGACGAGGCAACTTTTAACGATACAAAATACAAGCGATAGTCATAATAATAACAATAAATAAAATAAATAGCAACATCCAGAAAACACTGGTTTGGTTCAGTAGTAGGTACAAGTCGTGGATGTTTCACATCATGCAATTGCAGTCGAAAATGAAATGACATTTTCCTTGTTTATTGTTATACCACGTTTCTTTTCTTTTTTTTCTTTTCTTTCCCTGTATGCTTCTGACTTTACGCAGACGACGACGACGTTTTCCATACACAGCGAGCAAACAGGCTGAGACGACTTGAAGACGCAAGCCGTGTTTTATACTCTCGGTTGATGGCCACAACCGTCCAAAGTTCGGCTTTGGCATCTCGCCTAGCTGAATTACATCTCCATTACGGATCCCAAGCGGATGAACCTGAGGCTGAAGTTTTTGAAAACTGTAAGTTGACTTGTTTATATAATGACATTGATGACAAGACATTTTGTCCTAAATTAACTCTGTTTTGTCATTAAGAATAAGCATACATATGGAGAAAACATATTACATATGTACGAATAAGATCTCAAAAGATATTATCGAGTTTTGGCACTGAAATGAACAAAAAATCAAAAACTCCTTTTTTATGTTATATTTTACTGTTGCTTCTACATTTTACTCATAGACTTTTGTATAACATGATGTATAATATTATTGTAGACGATGAACTAACAGTGGAGACGGAAAGTTCCCTCGACGTGGCACACGCAAGTCAAAACCCACAAAATCTATCAAGTACCAACACAGACGACACCGAGATAGAAAGTCAATTTGAAGATACAGTCCCAACAAATACAAGCATAACTCTAGCAAATACTGTCGTGGGCAGTATCGAGTTGCTTCCAGGGGACGAGGACGTTGATGACGATATCGACTTGACCCTTCTACCCAGTCTAAATCCAGAATTCCAACGACGACAAGCCCTACTAATGGCCGATGACTATGATTATGATTTTGATCATCGGCATCGTCGCACATCCCTTCACAATATTGACAATATTTTGATGATGGACAACTCTCCAGAAGCCTTAATTGTAGATGTGGAAATGGAAAGTCCAGAAATTTTGGCTGAACTTGCCATTTCCCGGGTTGACAACCAATCCCCCCTCCTCGTCCTTTCAACTTCAACTCCAACTCCAAACGGGAGTCATCCCGTTCCCGCCTCGGGAAGCAATACTAACACCAACTTTAGCAATAGCATTAACAATTATAATACTGCAACTGAAAATCCCTCTAGGAGTGATGATAACAGCAGATTTCATCTCGATGGGGATCATCAGGAACAGGATGACGAAGTAGCAGAAACAGTAAATAATAATGACGATCATCATACTTCCAGCAACAGTTCCACTTCTAGCCCCGACTTATTCTCGAGGTTAATCCAGCAAGTCCCAAAAAGATTAGAAATATTGAAACAACAAAATTCCTCAATGAAAGATAAGGAGCAGTTGCTCAAGGTTGAAATGGAAAAGCAAAAGTTGAGAATGGAGAGCTTGGAGCAGGAAAATGAAAAGATTAGTCAACGACTCAATGAAGAGATTGAGTCGAAACAAAATGCTATTTCAAGTCTCCATACTCAAATTGATGACCTCGTCCAAACTTTAAACAGGTATATTTGTTTTACTTTAGTTTGTCACAGGTCTGTATTGTATAAATTTTTAAAGAATGATCAATGGGCTGCAAAACATTGAAACTGAAAAAAATAATCTTTTCACTCGATTACAGGGAGAAAGAAAACCTTGGAAAGTTTATGAAAGTGTATTTGGACGAAAAAGCCGACATTGAGTCCAAGGACCAGCCCTCAACTTCCTCAGCATCTTCTTCATCATCATCCTCTAAAAAATGTCGAAAATGTGAAAAAACCTTTTCTCTTCTCAGAAGAAGAAAGCATCACTGTGCTACGTGTAAACACGCATTTTGCCGTGACTGCACGATCGAGAGCAAGACTACGTAAGTTGCTGGATAATTTTTATTTCACTATGTATATCATATCCTGATTTTCTTGGTAAAAGTGTTCTAATTTTACTTTAATCCTAAATTATAATCAAATTTTCATTTGCTCTACTTTTAGGAAAGCGAAAAAAGAACGAATTTGCGAAAAATGCCAGCAGAGAAAATCAATTTTAGAAACGACGGCTCAGTCATTTTTATAATTAATTAATTGAAAAAACAATAATATTGTTACGCGTTTCAAGCTAAATTTATAGAGTAATTTGATAGTATTGTCATATTATTAGTACACTTATGTTGTAATTATGAACTACTCGTACTATATCTCAGAATTCTTTTAAAAGGTTGTCAATCAACCCTTTATCCATAGACAATTATGTACTTGTTGCTATAGTGATGATGTCAATTGAAGGGTCATAATATACTTAGGTACATAATGCTACTATGGAGATTATGCTCTATATTTTGACGACATTTTTATAACACTGAAGCCTTCAATCATTATCACTGTACTATACACTTATTATACGTTAAATCGGCGAACGTAAATTATGCCTTTCATAATACCAGAGTTTGTCATCGCTATAATATTAATACTTAATACCGTACATGTTATCATATTGAACTGGAGCTTAAAATACGAGGAAAATTCGTGTGGGTATAGTATATTATAGTATTTCAATAACACTGTCTTTTGATTATATCGATGATTGACGAGCAACTATGATTATTATTGTTGCATATATTATACGTATTTTACAAAATTCACTCATTTTTTTTTGATTTCTTACGACTTGCAACAATAAAATTCATGTTATAAATACTATATTCTTCTTATGACTTATTAAATATAAAATATTTGCAAACAAATGCAAAACTGTTAGGTTTTTTTTGCTCATTAAATATCTACTTGAGCCAGCACTACATTATTGTACCTATTATACTTGTACATACATGTGTGTGTAAAATAATCCAACTTAATAAAAACAGAAATTGTTCATAAAACTAGTGGATTTACAGCATGGCTGTAAACATGCTATGGAAACATGGTATCAATTGGCCAGCATATAATACAAACAAGTTTGTAATTTACCGTCTCAAACCTTGAAATCGAATCTTTTTATTTCAACACAATACATAACACAAAACAACAGAATGGTAAAACGTAAATATGTATAATATTATATAAAGACGAATTATCAAGAAGTCTTTTCTTCTTCTTCGTACTTAAATGTGATCATACTACTATGAGAGATGATTGACATTTCTTCAATACAATAGAAAACAATTTATAATAGTTATTCTTAATAATTATTGTGTGTTACTCTTTGTGTTTGTACCACATAATATCTGTCTGTATAACATAATATACTTATATCAGTATATATACGTATTGTTCAATATCTGTCATAATAATAATCTCATCTCATATAAAGAACGAATTTTAAAGTCTCTCTAAAAAATGATGACGATTTTGAGAAATTTCTTTCTTAGTTTAAAAGATAATAATTTTTTATCATCGTTTATATATATATTAGTATATAAAATTAGACACGGTTAGTATGTAGTGTTGTTTTCATTTAGCCTTTTCATTCTTTTTTTCTTTGTCGAAAGGATTTTTTTATACACAGCCTAAGGAAGATGGATTATTTTATGGTAGTAATAGATGTTTTCTGGTACTTATATAAAGAGATTTATATAATATATGTATGCATAACATTATTATATATTTAATATTGTATATCATTAGCATTACTGATATTACTGATGATTTTTGACCGTCTTTAAAACAAAAAAAACTGGTTACATTGTGAGGTCCATAATAGCATTTACTATATCGTTTTCGGTTTTCTTTAATGCTTTAATGGCCTTGGCGCGGCTGACGTTGGCTTGACTCATTACCAATTCAATGTCTTTTTCCTCTACTCCACTGGCATCCACTTCCTCGTCATCCTCTTCTTCAGGGATGGTGGCAGTCAAGTTCTTGGCCAACTGGGTTTCAGCGACGGCAGGAACTTCGGGGGCCTAAGGAAGTACACAAGTATAAAATATTTTTAACTGTATAATATAAAAAAATAATCTGTTTTATACACACACTTGCTTTTCTCATATTAATGAAAACAAAGTATACAGTTGAGTTCCGATGTGCAATGTATGAGTAAATGTAAAAAATTGACACAGTGATAATAACGGTACCCATAGTAATATTCACAATTACACTGACACTTGCTTATTATGCACAATACTACATTACCCATCGGTTTGACTCTCAGTGTATATAGTAAATTGAAGGAGATTAGGTAACATCAAACATTTAATTGCGAACACATTAATGAAATGGCATGTACCTTGAACTTCTCAGCAGCAGCCATTTGAGCTTGCTGAGACAAATCCTCGATTTTGGCTTCTCCAAAAACAATATAGGTATCTGAGGCAGGGTTCTTGTACACATCGGGTTTGGTGATAACAAATAAAATATTCTTTGATTTACGAATAGTAACTCGGTTTACTCCGGTAATCTAAGGAAAAAACATTAAAACGAACATTTTAAAGAGTTGTTTCACAATTCACAAACTTACATGTATCTTGCATGTATCTAAACATTATGCACATATTTCATAAAACATGATTACTAAATGTACAAATGTAAATAAACACACTTCATACTTAATAAGTCTTGCTTACTTGTTTTAGACCAAGTTTAGACATGATTTTTCTAGCTTTCTTTTCACCACGACTTTGCTTAACTTTACTAACGGCATCATCCTGTCCCAGACCCTTTTAAAATACAACATACAACCAGATTACATAGACCGGAAGTGCATAATAATACTTAATATTATTCATTAAATTGTGATAGTAATACATATAAACGTGCACCTATTATGAGTACTTAATGTAAAATGTAAACTCTTGTTTGTTATTTTATGTACACATTAGAAATTAGAAACTTTAAGTGATACTTACAGGAATAACATCTTTATTATCGGCTGAAGCACCAGCAACACCGGTGTTGTCTTCTAATTCGGGGATATCGGATCCAGAATCGTCGGAGTCGGTTCCACCATCCGAATCGGGGTTTGCATTTTTATCTTCAACTTTAGCCATAATTTCTTCTTTTTGTGCCAAGTTTTTTACCATTACCTTTTAACAACACACAGTTAACAACACTACCGTGTCAGTTTAAAACTGAAACAGAATAATATCTAGACAACAACAAAACTTGATTATAAACACTTAAATAAGTAAACAACAATTAATAAGTTCACTACCCGAAGGACACTTCTTCCTGTTTTTCTAAGAGTTTTGTACACAAAAACGAGGATCACGAAAGCATGCCGAAAATGAAGAAGAGCGAAATAATTATGTATGTACATAATACATAGCGCAGTCACCGTTGGCCACAAAAGATGACTCTGACATGCAACATTAGGAAAGGAGACATACATGCTATATTTTGGTCAATAATGTTTAATGTTAAAATACCAGACAATGAGTTAATGAGTTAAAGTCTTTAACTCATTGTCTGGTGTTAAAATCATAAAAGTTCAACTTTATTGGAAACATTAATTTTATTTTTACATTGAATATGTATTATGTATAAGTATGTTATGTTAATTGTAATTAAATGTATTATGCATTATGTATAGAGTGCTTCAATCTTCAATAGTATCGAATTTTAATGGTAAATATTTAGGTGTTAGGTATTTAAGTATGTGCTTGAATATTTAAGAAATTATGGGTTCTTTGATGACTTTAAAGGTTAACAACGTTATAGCTTATAACACGTATTTAATTTTATTGTCCACTTTCCACCTCTTCATTCTTTTCTCCATCTGAATCTGCTTTGCTCTCCTCATTATTTTCATCACTGACTCCTAATTCTGCCAACTTTTTCCGCAGATTTTTAATCGTCGTATTTTTCTGCATTAGAATCTTCTTCATGTTTGCATAGGCTCCGGTTGCTTGAAACTTTTTTTCCAGCTCCTTTTCCGTCAGCAGTAGATTGGATTGAACTTGTCGCAGTTTGTCTTCACGAGATTCCAATTCATGACGAAGTTTCTCCATCTCACTCCTCGTGGACTTTTCACTCGTCTCCAGCTCCAGTCTCATTTTCTCTACGACGCCTTGTACATTTTCCAGCTCAGTGTCTGACTTTGAGTTTGCGAGAGCTTCCATTAGAGTTTCAATTTCCTTTTTTGCTTTCTCCAGGTCGAGGGAAAGTTCAGCCACTTTCTCTGAAGATGCTGTTTCCACTTCATTTCCCCCCAAAGTATCAGGTCCAACCTTTTTTATCAAATATTACATTATGTATTATGTTTAAAACACAAGAAAGGAAAATTGCATACTTTTAAATTACTGTGTTTATCTGCATAACATGTATCTGTTTATGTACTTTTTACCTTTGTTTCCAACTCTTTCACTTTCTTTTTTAAAATGTCATTTTCTGCGAGAAGAGTGACAACTTCATGTTTCAAGGCCGTTGCAGCTCCATAGTCCTCTACTGGAATTACTTGATGCTTGGACGTGGTAATCGTCATTTTCTCAGGGTTTTTTCTCTGATCTTCATCATAATTCTTGATCACATTCAATTTCTCACTGTATTCGTAGTTCACATTTAAATTAGTATAAATATTTTATGCAACATTTTGAATTATATGCGAGGGAATCAAAGAGGGTGAGTTTTATGTACTAGAAATTTTGTTTTACCGATTTTCCAGCTCCGAAATATTTGCCGTCAATGTCAAATGCCATTCCTCAGCTTGTTTCAAAAGTTGTTGCACGAGAAGAACATTCGTGTGGATTGAATCAAGCAGTTCGCTTTTTACTTCATCGAGCACAATGTCCTGTAAATCCTGAACAAGTTTTATAACTTCGTCTCCGTTGTACGTCTCATCTTCTCGTATTCTAGTTTTTTATGCACAAAAATATGACATGATGTTTTTGTAAATGATATTTGACTAAATTTGACACACTGCTAATAATTCTTTAACTCGTTACATAATATATGTATTTCGCTTACTTGTAATTGAGCAAGTTTGTAAAACAGTGGTCTACAGATTTAATCCGCTGTGTTTCCTGGTAGCGAGTTAATTGTAGAAATTTCGAGATCAAGTCGACATGAACTTCGTTCAGATTTAAGTCAGTTGTCTACCAAAGAGAGCAAATTATACATACTTAAGTTCTATTCAATTCAACTAAATTTCATTGAAATTGATTATGTAATTGCAAATGTGTATTACGTATGCTTAAATGCAACAGTAATAAGCGCGGATATTTTTTGATATTTGTCAATTTTTTTTATTTTTATGTCCTGCATAAATACTTGATAAGAATGAAGAATGAAACTTACCATGTCGGAACTATTTCAACGTCTATCACAGATAATTATAATTATAATGGTATAACAATAGCTATTTAATCACAAAGGTGTGTCATTTAATTAGTTTGTTTTTATCTGACGTATACGTATCACCTTTTCTCTGCCATTCACTTTCACTCTCTTTCTCTCGCTACTTCCCCGTTCAGTCTGTACACACTCAGTTTTCTACGTTACTTGTTTCGTATACTTTTATGCTATTTTGTATTATTATTGGTTTTTTTCGGGCAGTCCCGGCACGGTTGCTAATAAACATTCCGGTTTCCCGTCTACAAGTGCTGCATTTCATATTCATATTCAGCTGGCCGGTTCCTTTCTTGGTTCAACACTCAACACATATACAAATAATGATCATGCTGTATCGACCGTTCTGTAGAATGTCTCTGCATAAAACGCTAAAGCAGAAAACGATCTCCATGAACCACCAACCGCTTTTCTTTCAAAATATCAAAAAATATTATGGTACAATTCGTGTATGATTGACTGAAACGAAACGTAAAAGGTCTTGTCTTCATACGCTTTTTTATCATATAAGAGCATGCATACGATTTATTCATTTTTTGAATACATCATCACAAAAACATTTCACATTACATTAAACACAAATTGCTCATAAAGGGACATATTTAAAATACTTACATTGTTTATGAAAAGCTGCATATATTTTGTTTAAAAAATTATTTACTTTTGGAATGTTTGGGTTAATTGAGAGGTATATTAAATATGAAGTTTTAAATAGTATACTCGGACATAGCACCATGGTTATTTATTTTTATTTTTACTTCTATTCTATATTATTATTTATATGTACAAGCGAAAAATTGATCGAGAAAAATGTAATTTTGGTTTCACATGGAAGACTAGAAAAGTAGATAATTTTTTTCTAAAGCTAAGAACGGTTAAATAAATTAATAAAATTAAGTTGAAAAGTAAAGTTTTATTTATTAAAAAATAAGATTATTTTCGGTCACGAGCTGTTTGTAGAGGGTCTCCAGATTTGGCAACAAACCTTTTGTAAATCAGCAGATCCCTTTCTAGTAAATTGGAAGCGCCTTTCTCTCCCCTTCTAACATAATTCCGATAAACATCTCGAGAAAACTGCAAATACAAAATATGAAAAATAAAATGTAGATAAATAATATTGGTGCACAAAATCTGAAATCTGGATTGAGAGAATATTGCTTTAATGTTGCATTAATTGTACATCATGATTCGTTTTCAAAGCTAAGTTTCTTACTCTAGACACGGTAGGCGGAGTCACTTTGTAGGCACTATCCTTTGAAAATCCACTAAGTGGAATTACCGGCACATTGTTCTTTGTTGGACTACCACTGGGAAGTTGTTGAAAGTTGACAAATCTAAATGACGGAAGAAAATAGAAGCTGTATTATTTTTCTGATTCACATTGAAAGATTTACTATTTATAACTTACATTGTAAATTCAAAACATAATGTTGTGCTGCATACCTTTTATACAATAGAATGTCTGACTTTCTTGGAGCTTTGATTTCCACTCCATAAGATTCTTTCATAGTAGAGAAAAATTTAGAAAATACAATGCCTCCGTGTTGAGAGCGACCGCCGTTTATTTGGCTCACATAATTTGCACTCGTCATACTCGAGCTCATTTCTTCACTGCTCGAGTAATCTGTGTCCGAGCTGCTGTAAACGAAAAAAGAAGGACAAGGTTAGAGAATGAATGCTTCTAAAATTGTACAAACTTTCAAAAAATTACGTAAAAACTAACATTATTAGCAAAACATGATCTAATACCTAGTAGAGGTCTGACTACTTGCACTTGAACTAAGGCCCATGATTGATGGATTCTTGAGTGAAATCACTTTGTTGGCTTTTTTCATATTGACTTCCTCTTGTCTCTTCCCAGGGCGAATACGAACAACAAAGGGACTGAAGACAGTGGTGAAGTTGGGCATGAAATCTTTTACTGAATGACTTATTTTGAAGGCGAATATATCTTGGAGAGGAATGAAGTATCTTGGTCGGTAAAAGTCTGCAAACATGTCAATGTCATCCGAGTCTTCAAATGGTAAAACTGTGCATGTTTTCTCACGTTCATGTGCAGAGTAGGGAAGTGATTCAAGAACTTTGTCAGAATACCATTCTGTCAACCTTTAAATTGGTACAAAATTTAATAGTTATAAAATCAATAAGTTATAACGTACATAGCCCTCGAGAACCTCAAGAACCCATTCACATACACACATAAACTTAAACAGAAAAGACCTTACGCATGCAAAGAAGATTTAGCCTGATGTGCAAATCTATATTTGGGATTCAGATGAAGAAATAGATCATTTTCAAGAGTCCACAGGGGCCACTGTTCTTTTATTGGTTTATAAACTCCCAAGAAAAGGTTAATAGCATTCTGTTTTTCAGCATCTATAGAAAACCCAAGACAGATAACAAAACAGTTAATTTTCCCCGTCTATAATGTATGCGTAAGTATAAAGATTTGATTATACTTTTTTTACATACAAAAGTAAAAAACTTGCCTGAAAATGTATTTGAATAGTATCTTGAAAGGGTTTGCATTATGTCATTTCCTTCAGAAGTCCAAGGAGCTGTTTTTCTGTATGTATTAATTCTATGCACAAGTTGTGAGCCACCATATTGCAAAGCTAAAGTATCTCCATGGTCTTCGAATAAAACCTCTAGCATCCGTATGACTAAAATAAAAAAATTAAGAAGATTGATTTTTCACTCAATGTAAAATGTATACATTTTAAAAGCAAACACTACATACAATAACCACTGTACGTACTAACTGTTAAATACAATTGAATAATTTTTACCGTCAGTATCGAATTCAAGCTCAACATCGTCACTTAAAACTCCGAGTGCACGAAGCTGAGTAAATAACAACACAAATTATTTAGTACTTCATATAACTAATAAAAAAAGTTGTTGGAATGAATCTGTGAAAGTAGGCATCGTAGGTATTTCATATTTTATAAAAAAATAATTACTTGGTGAGCTAAGGCACATTTTCCCAGGGCGAATTGAGCTGTATTTGTTCGATCCAAACAATCAACACAATTAACTCTAACCAAACCTGTTTGCCGCCGAGCAAACGTTTTATCGCCATCCTGAAATGCATAAGCCAAGATTCTTTTTACTATTTTTATAAAATGGATTAAAAGTATATGTATTTTGTAGAAGGCTATATTATGTGTTATTTGTTTGCATTTTATAAAGGGACTTACAGATGAATGTAGTGGTGTGTAACTCTGAAAGAAGCCTGTCTTTTTAAAAACTTCTTCCGAAATACCAGCCAACTTTGACATTACATTTTCCTCTTTCCTAGATGCAATAAATATACACACACATTATAAATGAGTTTGAATGACGTTTCAAATTATTCGCCAGTTGTAAAAGGTAGCATTATGTATTATGCCAGTAGTTACATTTTATTTGTTCGGGCCATATCAAATCCAACATATGTAATTCTGTGTTTGGGTGGCAGGAACTGATTCAGAGTTTTGATAGCTGAAACGTACTCTTCAGTCAAAGTACTTTCATGTTTCTTCCTTTCTCTTTTCTTTACCAAATTCAGAACTACAATAGGACTTCCAAACCGATTCAGTAGCTCTCCAAAATGTTTACCTATTATGAGCCAAAAGACATAAGTTGGATAAGCCACGTATTCTATATAGCAAAGTTGATTAAATGTATTTCAATAATGAATGATTATAATTATACCAGCGGTTTCGGCAAATGGATCAGCCAAGTCAAGGCCAATAAGTGGTTTAGGTACCATTTTGGAAATATCCTGACTCCAATGTGCGGGTATAGAGCCCCTCATTTGTACAAACGAAGTAAACTGTCCTCGAGTAAATGAAGATACGCTAGAGTCAAAAACAATTTGTTCCGTTTCCACCTCATTTGCTACGTCCCCATCAAAATTAGCTCCTCGTTTCAGGAAACGAGTACCCGCGTATCTAGATGACCTTCTTGCAATCAGGGTACAATAAATTGGTTTTCCATAAATACAAATATTTGATTGGCCAACGAATCCATGAGTTACAGGTAATATCCAGTCAGCTCTTAAATTCTTTTGCATGGGCTCTAATAGGTAACTATTCCACACAAACTTGGGGTTTACTTGACTACGGATTCCATAACTTGTACTAAAAGACGCAAACCGTAAAAGAGGTGGAAATAAGACATATTTTCCTTTACTATTCTACTTGAGTTAATATTATTGTAAAAGTTTTTTTTATTCAAAACTAGACTTACTAAATCTCCACATCATGACTTTTATATCCAGGTACAAGATGTTTTGGTGGAGACATATTGTGTTGTAAACTGTTAGTCAAATCATAACTATACCTACAACAAATAAGAATATCAAATTTAATATCGTAATACATAGTAAATAATAACCCTAGAGGTACAATTGCCTAGTGTTCGACAAATTGCACCAGAATAAGGTTAGCTATGTTTCCATTGTAACACTACATAAGTGCTACACTGCTCGATTCCGGTGCAGTTCGTTTAGCGTTACAAACTTTTCAGTTAAGTAATTAGATTGAATGAATAATACATTTAGTACAACATTGTTATAGCGATCCATTATTCATTAATACAGTCAACATTTATACGGAGTGGCCAACTTACGTAAAGTAAAAGTTGCTTGACAGATCAATGCTTTGAAACAGTTTTAAATATCTAAGTTCATCGGGATTTTTTGATAGTCCTTCACTCGGTAAATAAATACATGCTGTATCCTCAATCTTATAAATTGAATGATGTCCAATAGTGGCTACCACTCGTCGTTTAGTAATTAAAACAATGTAATATCCCTCTAAAAACTGTATAAATCCAAGAATACCAAAAGCAGAGACAGTTGGCACTAATTTGGATGGATTTCTTGGACGATTAACCACGGCAATGGTCAATAATAGTTCTTTAATTTCTTTGGCATTGTAACTTGCTTGGTCTTCAACAAGGACTAATTCCTTTGGTTCTGTTCTATCAATTTTCAAAATACGAAACTTTGTTTCCGTCAAGTTGCATCCAACTAGATAAAATCTCTGTGAAATAACATACAGACATATTATTAAGTTCTCAAAATATTCATAAACAACAGTAACAACTATTATTGCAGTTAATTATGAAGAGGTGTGTGTACTAACGTAAGTATAAATAAGTGTATGTCAAAATAAAAGTAAAATCAAAAGTTTCTCACCGTTTTGGTTTCATATAAAACCATTTTTTGAATAGTAATAAAATAAGGTCGAAGCTCTCCATTTTTATAACGATTGCTAACCATTGTTGTTGTGATGTGCTTAATCAGATTATGTGTAAATAAATAACCTATTTACCTAATGGTACACTCACAAATTAAATATTAAATATCACATTTTATTTACGATTTAAGATTTTAATTTTGTTCTCCTCTCTCTTGTCATTATTTTTAAAATATTCGATTCCCACTTTCTCTAGGCATCCTTGTACTCATCCACGTCTGAATCAAAAATTGTCAAAAGTTAATTAAAATACGACAGATAAATATTTAAAGTAATTATTTATTAGTAATAATCACCGTCTGCAAGAAAACCAACAACATGGATAGCTCACTTTTGGTAAGTATATTTGCTTTTCAACAATGGATTTGTATAATACCTAATTCTGTTTACATACATACATTGTAATAGTAAACATTATGGTTTTGTCTGTTTGCAAAATCTTATGAAATATATTTGCAAATATTCATAATACTTAAATACTTACGAAGTTAACAATAAGTATGAGCAACACCTTTTAAATGTGATTTGTAGGAACCCACTCTCCACGTCCTGAAGGGGATGATTATCATGGACAATGATGGAAATCGTATTTTGGCAAAATATTTTGATGATGTTAATTTCCCGACAGTCAAAGAGCAAAAGGCCTTTGAAAAAAATCTTTTTGCCAAAACTCACC
>JAQIVE010002802.1:0-18645 GCA_034698285.1 Sminthurinus bimaculatus | reverse complement strand
TACAAAATACTTCTGCTTCCTTCCTTCCTTCCTTCTCCCTTCATACTGAAATCAAAATCAACCAAACCAAAGCAACCCATATCAATCTCTCTTTTTATATCATATTATATTATCTTACTGGGAAAACCTAAAACATACACATTAAAATCAAGTACATACGTACAAATGTGCGACACCAGAACCAAACTGTGTACTGACTTGTGTATAGTGTATACGTAGTTACCTATACATAGGTATCGAATGATATTGCTGCTTACTTTTACCTTGAGTCTTTCCCTCGTGTCTGAATGCAATGCAATACTGGTGAGTGAATATTGAAGAGTGAAGCATCTTTCTATTCATCTACATACGTACATAATCATTAGAGAAGTTTCACAGTGGCCAAAGAACGTAAATAGAAAACAGAAATTTCAAATATACATACTTTTATATTTAGCTGCTTCCTTCCGTCTTGCACTTTTGTAAATGCTGGTTATCTGCCGATCTCAACTAACAGAGCTCTTTCTCAACGGAATCGCCATGAATGCGCTGCGATGGAGGAAGGGAAATGTCGAAAACTTGTTTCCGCTCCATTGTCAACATGTGAATGGCCGTTGATACGATTTTATACAATATTATATGATCAGATACGAATTACGGTACAATATTTCGTGATATGTATATAATGAAGTGTAATGATGCAGTATGCAGCATGTACCGCGCGGCCATGAAACAACTTATGCACATATATGTCTCGCTTACACGAGGAAAGCTCAGATGAATCTTGGACATCCAGTAGATTATATTTGTACAGACATAAAATAGCGATATAATGATGGATAATACGCCCACTAATGTTGACGAAACAACATATGCTATAATAGTATGTACTTCTTACGTGACTAGATTTTGTGTATAAATCCATCGTTTTTGTTCAATATTTTTATCTGCTGTGCATTATGTATCGTAGTATCGTACAATGTACACTCGTAAACACAGTGATCTAGTCTAGTGAGTGAGTTAGCGAGCTGCAACGTCGATGAAGATGATGATGACGAAGACGGAGACGGGGAAGAATGAATTTCCCCTATGAAATCCGAAACTGCAAACAAAACCAAGAGCGCTTTTCATAATAATAAGTCATTATCTGCTCCTTTTTGCATAATGTTCCTTCCCCTTAAACTTACCTATGCATATGATGTATGCTCATGTGTAATGTGTACATTATGCATATTGTGCTTTGTACATATTATTACATTCAAAATATGTACGTTGTAGATGTTCAAAGTAAGTTCTTGTTTTCTGCCATGAATTTCCGAGACGCAAGGCTGCATTTGAATATTGGTCAATTATTATTTACGGTATTAAGTATGATCGAATTACCTTGTTTATTCTACAACCGTCATTTTCTCCAAGACTTGAAGCCGGAGCACATTTTGAATTTGAATTCGGCCTGAGCTTTATGTACAATTCTCGAACATAATATGCATACAGTGTATGTATGCATTATGATTATGACTTTCCAATATTTGGCTAAGACACATCAGCAGACACGGAGTGAAAACGAGGACGAGGACTATGAATCTCTCAATCTTTTGCTGAAAATAGGCATTATGCAACAACAAGGAAAAAATAATACACGCTTATTAGGTTTAACTTCTAGTCAAAGTACAAGCTTGCATCTTTTATTTCGGACACTGCTTTTTTAAATTACCGGTCCTCATATATCAAAACAATGTTTTACGGCGAAATTCGTTTCCAATTTTTCAAATTGTCAAACCTCGCCAATACTTCACCATTCCTTGTACCTCTCTTCCTCCATTAAAAAGACCTGCCTCTAATTTACTTTATAATACTGTTAGGATGATTTGCTCCTCAAATATAAAAATTACTCAAATTTACCCAGAAAATGCATACATTTAGGATGCTAAAACGGAACTGAAATATTAACAAAATGAAGCAGTGCATTATTTTTAAGGCACTAGCGTCTGAATCAGAATGAGATTCAACATCAAAATCAAACCCCAAATTGAAAGTGACGGCTGTAATCACGTGCAGTGGAAGAGCTAATGTCAGATTTAAAGTCAGGGCCACAGTCAAAGTTGAGAGATGGAAAGGTGAATTCATTTTTGTCGGAGTTTGGATCGAATGTGCGCTGATTGTAAAGGGACGAGACCGAGAGATTTAATCTAGTTATATGGTTTTGAATGCTTAAGATGTGGATCAAAGTCGTCCTCGTCAAAGATCAAGAAGGAGACATATAAAGACATACAGAGAGAGATAGACCGTATACAGAAAGAGTTGTTACGATAGTTGCAACCCTAGAAAGAAGGAGAAACGAGGCCAAAGATGAAGAAGGGAGACAAGAGAGCGACAAACGGAAAGCTGAGACTGAAAATGAACGAAAGGAAGATAAGATGCGGTGCTTCAATGTTGCATAGTGTGGCATGGTATACATAGTAGAGTGCGGTATACATCTAAGTAGGTGGAAAATATCTGGTCGAAAAACGTTTCAGGGAGAAGAGGGGATGACAAATCCAATTACTTGCACATTACCGACACAATCTTTGGCCTGTGGGATTCTCCCCTTTGCCTTTCTTCTTCCTTTGGTTTGTCTTGGTGTGGTTTGGTTCGGTTCGTCATGGTTCACTTTGTCTTGTCTTGTCTTTCTTGCCTTGTCTTTTCCGCAATGACTTTCCCCCTCCTTCTCCCTTTCTCTCTCTCTCTCTTCCCACATATTCTCTCTTAGGTTTGCAAAATTTCATTTGCATACACATCGAATTATTTAGCACTCAGGACACATCCTATTTTATATTATTTGCTCTCTCTCTCTCTCCCTTTACTCTATCATTCTTACTCTTGTCGTTCTTTCTCGTCCCCCTCCTTTCTACAGGTCTGATTCTCTTTCCCTCTTGCTCAGCGAAACTTGTCTATTTAAGCATTCTGTCGCATTTCCCTCATTACCCATAACTATGTACATAGTACAATGTAGATAGATATACACGAGTCATTTGACTCTTTCCATGTAATGCGGTGCAGTCGCTCAGTATATTCATATTGTGCATCTAGATACGTGAGCCTGATCCATTATAATTTCCCATGGCCATGTCCATCTCCTTGGCATTGCATGCTATACTATGCTTTGTCTATCTCATTGCATGCCATCTCGGTGCATATGTACAACGTACAGATACATACATAGCTCAGCAAGATATCTATATAAACTTGAACGAGGGAATTGACTCAAAATTTCTCTCAAGGAACAGGAACCAGTTCAACATCCAAAATTTCGAGCAAGCCAAAGTGACATTCACAACTCGGAGATGAGCACACGCACAACTTTCATTCTTGTCCATAACTCTAACTGTATAATAACGCAATATAATGTACAATACACATGTACATTATACATAGATATAATATAAAAGAGTATTATGTTTGTAAATTTTACAAATATAAGGGCTTATAGTTATACGGTTCAATTTTTGTTCTTAAAATGCATGTTTTCGTCTAGCTGCTACAAGTATCTGAATTTGAGCAGAGAAGTTGGTGGAAAATCGAAATTACAATAAGAATTTCATTTTGTTCATTTTTGTCTTCACTGCATTTCAGCGTCTATTGTTTTATTGTTTTGAAAAGAAACTTATCGATAAAATTCTCAAAGACTTTCTATAACTTTTGACTATGTTAACGAAAATCTGTCGGAAATTTTGAAGAAAATTAAAGGGAAAGTATTTGTGGTTTAATTGGTATTCTCTATTAATCTCTTTCTTAAGGATTTTACTTACAACAGTTTAGCATAAAAGAGGTGGCATTTTTTCGATTTATTGAGTAGAATCAAATTCTGTTTCACTAGGGGCATAAAAAGTACGATACAGGCTCTAGGACGACATTTAGTTTCAAAAGCTAAAGCTGTAGCTTCAACATTTAGGATAAAAACTAGAATTTAGAGCAAAATACTCTGAATTGTGCCAAAGGATTTTGCATGGATTTCTTTTCTATTTGATTTGACTGACTTACTTTACAGGATAAAACTGCTGTATGCAGATTCTGCTGAATTACGGTATTTGTATACAGATACGTATATGTCCCTGTGTAAAAATTTTGCAGAGCTTCAATTGAGAAAACCTCGAGAAATAGGTGAACGAGGGGAATAAAACCAGGATTTTTTGCACTTTATACATACACACAAAGGAGTCACAAGTACCACAAGAGGATTTGGATTTGAAAGAGTGAAGAAATTGGAAGAAAATTGTTGTTTCCACCTTGTTATTTAGATGCGAAAAGGGACAGAGAGAAGAAATCTAAATTTTGATTCCAGTTCTTCTTTGGGTTTAGCTGACTTTGCATCTAGAGACATACATATTTGATACATGCACTGTGTATTATGTACACTCATATGTACATTCATACAGTAGAATAGACATGGGAAAACTAACATGTCGAGAAAGTAGGGACGAAAGATATCTAGGGATGAAAAAGGAAGGGAAACTATAGTAAGAAAAAGTGTCATAAACCGACTGCAATTTGGCTCATGAAAATCCTAAAGGTTTCAATTCGTAAGAATAGGTGGTTGTACGTGGAAACTTGTCGCCTTTTTTACGGACGCACTTAGAGCAACCCCCTCTCGCCTCTTTCTCTCTCTCTCTCTCTCTCTCTCTTTTCGTCTGCCAAAGCGTCAACCGTCAAGCTCAACAACATTCTCATCCTAATCCAGTTTTTGTCTCGCTTTCTTTCCTCTGTCATTCTTTCTTTTTCCCATTCTGAACTTGCTCTCTTTTTTTCTACTTCATCGTCTCAAGTCAGTCAGCCACCAAAAATACGAAGCTTATTTTATCGCTCTCCTTCTTCCTCTATCTCCCTCACTCTCCTTATTTTTACCTCGTGTTCTTTCCCTCCTTTGGGGTCTTGTGTGACACACACGTATTGGCACACAGACTAGGATACATGTAAGCATTTACACATAAAACATATAGACACGTTCGTACCTTGGTGATATGTACTTACCCTTATCCACATATGTAACTATACTTGCACGCCAGTCGAGTTGGAGTTTCATTCCTCCGAGACCACAGTACAAGATGCAATGCAGACACATGTTTTAGAGAAACTACACTGGTTGATGGTGCATTTTTACTCTCTTTCTCTCTCTCTATCTATATATGTATCCGCATGCATATCATGTAAAGATTGAGATTTTCTGAGGTAAAGGCTAGCTTTTTTCCTCCCATGCCTTCCGCCTACTCCGATAAACAAAGGATGTAAAAAGCCGTGTGAGTTTACGGTCGGAATCTGGGATAATGAGGATCTGAATTTTTTCAGCTTCACTCATCCCAATATGTACAATGTACAAATATCTAGATATCTGCACATGCATGCATCAAGACCGTACAAACAATGAAAGTGTAAGGACACAAAAAACCAAAATATTGCCGTAGTGATATTTGTATTGCTCATTCAGATTGTGCCCTATTTGTATCTTTATAATAAAGGCATTGAGTTGGTTTCTCCTGCCATTTAATGCGGGTTTATTACAGTCACAGCCACTCATCTAGATATCCAAAGTGGGATGAAAGAGCCCAAATCATAGTGGCTGTAAGAAGGAAGAGTGTTTTACTCTGATTTTTCACCCTCTTCAGACAAAGTACATGCGCTTTTTTACAGTAGAAATCAATCATGCGAGTTTAACTTTTTAATTAATTTATGCATTCAAGTTTAATTTGAAAAAGCAGGACAACATTGGAGGCTTTGAAATATTTTAACGTGTAACAATTTTTAAAGCAAATCCATGTTTAGACTCGATGTTTTAAAGAATGTGAATTTCATTATATTTTTATGTAAGTAAAAATACAGCACTGTAAAAGGCTTATAAAAATATTACGTAGAAGAACAAAAAAATTAATAGAGTTGTGCAGTTTTGTTCCCGGGGTTTGAGATGAGTGGGGACCACTGTACTTGTGTTTGTTTATATTTTTATTTTTTCGGCTGCTCTGATACATACGTTGAAAGTGGAGTGTTGGGAAGCCAGTGAAGAAAAACTGAACTGATTGTCAGAGCTTTATCCGGAATCCCAGTTCATGTCTATTCACTGCATGTACCTTTATATTATACATACAATATGCAACGTACAGGTTTCAGAGTTTAGATAAATGATACACAGCGCGGTGACAATGGAGGAACGGCGGAGAAAAAACTGTTCCCTTTTTATGCCATGCATATATTGCACATATGCCTGTATATCTGGAATATGAATACGGCATTGTATCACAGATAAAAGGGAAGAAGAAGAGAGCGAGAGAAACGATTGCACTTTGAGGCTTTTATGTTCGCCTCGGCCGAGATTAGGAATCCTTGATTTGCCTATGAAAATGGGATGAGTTCCTCTCAGCTCTCGACTGAGCTCCAACTTTCCAGATTCTAGTTCCATTGAGTGTCCTATGATAGAAGGTAAATATTATCCTATCAAATATTTTTGTTGTCGTTCTCATGTCTCGCTTACTCCGCTCTTTCTCTTGCTTCTCCGCCATGTGTTCTGTATCATGTCGATACAAGCACAGAAGCAAGACCACAAGCAAAAGGCAAAAGAGCGACCACACGACAAAAAATCATATGTATTTCTATGGCTGTCAATGTTTGGCGAAGGATACAGTACGCTGTGTATTAAATTATATCTTATAAGGCTTCCACTCACCATCATACATACAAGTATATACATGTATATACAAGTATACATGATGCATATACGTATAGACACTTTTCCCTCTCAATTTTATCATCTCGCCAATCACATCCGTATCCGCTATATGGTCGTACTAAAGAAAAAGACTCGAGTTGACTCCACTCACTCCACTATAAAGTGGAAAGTTATCTGTGTAGAAAATACGGTAATATACATGATACTTGTGAAAAATCCCATTCCCTGCAAGCCCTTTCTCCCTTTTTCTTGTTGTATTAACCTCGGCCAATCTTCATTTCAATCGAAATTACATGTATAACATCATAATATGAGCTTGTGGTCGAATGGGTAATTTTTGGAGCTTAATATTAATACGTCGCATATATACTGTAGTTGGTAGCTGTACAATGTACTTTGTACAATACTGTGTGTATTTCCAAAATCCACTGTACAATGGACTCGAAACTATAGAATGAGGAGAGGGAAACGAAGTAAGCGGGATTTCACATGTTTAGAAACTCCGGTTCGCCGGAAAACCCACACAGTTTTGATAATCTATTAGGCAATAAATACACAATCATAATCTAATGTAACATGTAACGCGGTGTACGGTAAAAACTAGAGACATTGTTATTTTTATGATATTTTATATTGGGCCGTTATGTCACACGTCATGTATACAATTTACAGTATATTTGTATGCATATTATTATGTAGTTACAAAAAATGTTGAGTTGAAGCCAACTTATGTCTAATGTGTATATATAAATACTGTACCACGAAAAAACTTCGTTAGCTACTGCTGTAAATAAGTGAATAGGGAAAACAGCCTAGGGCCTAACTATTTTCCCGACTAACGACAAACCAATCGACCTTTATTTTTTTGGGATCCTCATCCAAGTCATTTCCTTAGTGCAAGCAAGGAAAAAATCACCATTTACCCTTTAATCCACCTGCCATTATTTTCCCTATTTCTCCATCTACGTATCTTTTGCTCTGATTTGTATACGCAATATGTGTGTATGTATGTTGTATTTTGCAAAAATCACGACATTGTATAAAACTCTTTTACAGTGTACCTTATTACTTATTACCCACCGTAGTTGAGCAACACAATAAAGAGCTAAAGCTATACCCAAAGATGGTCGTTAGGATAAGGAGAGGGGCAGAGTATGAATTAAATGCTAAAAGTGGTCAATTATGATGAAAAAGGCATCAGAAAGTTTTGTATCGGGTTGGGAGCTTGATGGTTACATGAAATATTGCCATATTTTTGTGGCAGAGATTGTTTGTATAAAATTTAACTTGCTGTACTTTTATCCTCGTAAAATTTCATTACATTTTTCAAAATCAACCCAAAGTTATCACATTTAAATGAATTAAAGAGAGAAAAGTTTTAAAATTTCGATTCCCACGCACTAAAATGCTGGAAATCTTTTTCTTTGCTTTATTGTTTTGAATATAAATTTTCATGAAAATAATCATCGTAATGTGTACAATGTACAATTTCGTATTTCTCCGTCTGACACCTGCGAAAACAAGTTTGTGCGTTACTTGACGCCGTCCCAGAGCACAAGTCACGACTCCCATGCACAAACCTTGTGCAGTGCTGATGACACGACCATAATTCGCCCACCAAATGTGAATGTGAACATTTAGTGGGAACATTTGGAGCAAAGGCCTCTGGCACTTACAACTTCCTCACTGATATGTATGGATGTATGCAACTTGCAGGCTTTTTGAATCTACCTTTTGAGCAGCGAAGAAAAGTGTGAAGCCACGATATATAGTGATAATTTGCAGTTTGCAGCCTGTAAACTGTTATTGTGGTAGGTGGAAAGAAGAAGAAGTAGAAGAATAAGTGGAAGAAAATAATGTAATGTAAAACTACCTGCCAGTCAGCAGTCGTTCACTTTCCCCCCAATGCAGATCTGTGAGTTTTGAGGATTTTAAATGTAAATGCCACGGCAAAGTTTTGCTTTTCAAACTAAACTTTCCCCCTTTTCACCCTTTTGGCAATCTTCCAGAAATAAATGTAGGTATACGCAATATTTTTGGTATAGTTAGTCCACATATTTAGTTGGATGAAAAACGTTGTGACGACATTTATTGTTGTATCTTTTCCCCCTTTATTTAGCTTCTGTTTCATAAGTTCCAGTTGACTCCGCGTAATTTTACTTCATTCTGTTTTTTTTAAAGCTATACTTGTTCAATTTGAAAATGAGTTTCTTATAATTCTAGCTGTGCGTCTTGCGTTCTCATTTCTATTTCTTGGGGTCAGTTCACTAAGGTATTTTGAAATACCTTGGCATAATGCAAGTTGTGGAAAAGAACCTGAGTTACTGGTTTACTTGCCGGTTTTTTCATGAGAAGATCACGAAAGAATTCATAAATCTTAGATGTCGCCCAACTTTTTTGACCTTGGTCAAAATACATACGCATAACGTTTTTATGGAATTTTGATTCCACATAAAACTTTTATATAGAACAAAGCTCAAAGGTCTCCTATACGCTGTTTGTAACTAGTGCGTTGCGTTGTGCCGTTATTATTTAGTATTTAGCAATTACAATCGTATCGAAATTTATTACTTTTAAATCGTTTTGCAACAACAACCTGAAGGGCCTAATCTCCATTTTTAATCAACATGCATCAAGTTCCCAAAGATTTGTGGATTTACGCGAAAGCCTTATATATTTGTTGCTGTTACTGTGTAGTTATACAATATTGTATACAGACCGTGTAATACAGCATAGAGTTTTGTATAATAACAGAAATACGAATAGTAGAAACAAAAAATATTCCCATTTTTACAAAGAGCAGACATGGATGGATATGTAGGGAAAGAAAAAGTCAACGAGGAAGGGAAAGGGAGAAAGAGAAAGAGAGACGCTACATAATTGTGTGTGTGTGTATGGTTAGATGTCATAAAAAGGAGAGAGATTAGAGCCGTTGAAAGTTTTATGCCTTCTCGACCCTAATAAAAGAGCGAAATCACGTTGTTTTTTTTCATATGTATATATTTTGTAATATTACCTGCTGCTTTCTATCTTGCCTTCATTTTCTCTCCTTTCTCTCCCCTAAACGAGTCGGTAATATTTTTATTTTCCTCCTCAACTTTTCAAATTGACATTTACCTCTCAAAATATCAACCTGTGTTTTCTGCCTCTTGGTTAGGCAAAACACAATGAAAGGATGAAAAAATGCTCTGAAGGAGCATTTCTTCTCTCCCCATTTTTCCTACAAATATTTTCTTGTAGAGAAAATTCACTTCATTGTATGTACAAAAACGGTATAAACGGAATTTTTACTGCGTATAACTATGCGGGACAAAAAAGTCAAACTAATAAACAATAAAATCAATGCAAGGCATTGTATTGAGTGTTTATTTGTTTTTTTTTGTACAAGATGAGTACCTATTGCTTAATACCTTGTAGAAATTGCATGACTAGGATTTTGTCCAAAATTGCTTTCATTTTCCAGATTTTTGTATACATAAACTGAAACACTGTGTACATATACCTAAGCTTATTCACAGGATATTACGATCATTATGTCTAAACTTTTGCCAAAGAACTTTGAAAGGAAAAAATATGATGATTTTTTTCTCCTCGGCAAAATGTTCTTCCACGTGTACATTTCTATACATATACAAGCTTACAAGACATGCATATAAATTAGTCGTATATGTGTACGAGTATGAATATGTTTGTAATAATAATTTGGAGACCGCAAGTTGCTAGTTTAGAAGAGATTGGTCAAGATATTAAAAAAAGTTTCAATGGATTTATAAGTAGAGAGGGGGGAAAAGAATGATTTTCTAAATGGGCAGTTAGAGGGTAAAAGTTTGTAGTAGTGAGTTTTTCACGTGTTGACGAGAATAAAAGTGAGTGGTTAGTCGACATCGTCATCATTGTCGTCGATTCGTTGCTCAGAGCATTTAGTTTTCAGACTCGTGGCTTACCTTCTTTAGTTTTTTCTCTCTTCCGCCTCAGAAATTGTTTCAAGTATCACGTTAGACAAATATGTGATGTGTTTTTTATATGAACAGAAAAATAGTAGACTAGGCACTTAAGCTCTGTTTTATTTACTCCTTGACAAACGAGATGGTGTTTTACATGAAAAGTGTATAGTGGAGAGGTTTGACATGATATGGAGAAATTATGATTTAGAAAAGTTAATTATCCTGATTGGAGCTTGTAAAACTAAATTCTTTTGAAAATACAAAGGTAATAAAATCATTAGTGATGCATGATGCACAACTTCCCTAATGCATTCCAATACCATGTAGTTTCTATTCTACAAACAAATTCCCTAATCGACACAATGCCATGTATCACGTTTCTCTGCTCGCATAATCACAATCCAAGAAGATAATTTCATTTTTTTCATGTTCAACTTGAAGGAAAACTTGTAAATCAAAATCACAAAGAAGGACAGCAATGCTTACTTATTAGGCATCTACATATGCGGGAAAAACAATGAAATGACATGAAATTTGACACGCACTAAATTATTTTTTCGAGGTTTGATTTGAATCTCAGACAGTCTCTGTACAAACAAAACAAACGGACAAATGGATCGAGCTCCAAACTACATATTGCATCTACACAAACGACTATTATTTTATGTGTATATGTATGTATGTACTTGTACGTGTTTCCGTGTTGCGGCTCAAATTATGACTTAACTTTTTTGGTTACTCTTTCGTGCGTCTAAATTACATTTTGCTCAATTGGATTTCAGTTTGAGCCTAGTTTGATGCATACGTACGTATGCTGTGTATGTTTGATATTTGAGTTGGTCTAGAGTTTGAGAGTTTGAACTGAACAAACATCATGAAGCCTGTCCAACATCATGATCCCTTGCACAATATTATGCATACACACATGTATGTAATATGGACACTGGGAATGTAGAAATGTTTTTCTTTTCCTTCTCGGATGGATTTCAGATGGAAAGGCGGATGAATTATAGAATCTCGGAACCGCAGGTCGAAGAGTCGTCGAGAGGGAGAGAAAGTGAAGTTTGTGATATTTGATATTTTTGAGGGGGATTCCGAATCCGAATCCAAATCCAAGTCAGTCATACAAATTATTACACTAACATACACAAATCTACAATACATTTTGACATGGGAATGTTGGACACGAGACTGTATTGTAAATTGAAGGCAGAGAGAGAGAGAGAGAGAGAAAAGGAGGGAGAGGGAGAAAGCAAAAGAGAAAGAGAGAGAGAGAGACTGAAAGTGAGTGAGTGTTTGCCATGGTGTTTTTGTAATGATTTCATAAAAGCAACGACTTGTGAACAACACGTAAGGTGAACATTTGGGTGAGCATGCAATTTATCCCAGTGCCAAAGTGACTCGAGACTCCAAAGTCGAGTGACTCTCCGCCCGTCCATACAAAAAAATATGCACATCGGCCTAATGCTCACAAGGGTATGCCCACATTCCTATTCCCATTCATATTCATACCCCGAAAATTCTTTGTACTTACTATACAGTAAATTCCAACAATATGTTGTTAGAATTTGGAACATTATTGTTGGTTTTATTTTTTGATGAATAACTGTATAATTGTTTTAGAATTCGAATAAAACATCAATAGACAATAAAAATAATGAGGGTTAAGTTGTACTATAATATGTATTGTAAAAATATACAATATATAATAATGCGGGTGTAATAGAAATGAGTTTTACTGTATGCGGCTCAAAGCTTCCTTTTAATATAGAATAATAGGTTCTATCACAATCCAATGCATTCATACACAATTTTTGAGGGGAAAGTCGTTACGCTCTTTCTCTTTCTTCTCTCCCTCTTTTTTCCATGTAGTACATGCATGTGAATATGGTAGATATAACTAGAGTAATACAAATAATACGCTACATACTTCACCTGTTTGTCCACATTTCTCCCCATTTGACGGTGGACAAAGCCCATATGTACATACATGGACATACAGGTAGAGTTACGTATTTATTCTGTATGTACAAATACTTGCACACTTGTGTGTATTTGTGTGTATCGATATTACTTGTATAATAAAAGTCGGTTTGGATTAGAATGCCTTGGTTTGCCTTTGCAGTTGGTTTGTACTCTGCATTTTGGATTGTACTGTACATGTATAATATATGTATATTGTATAAGAGCTGCACAACACAGCACAATATGTAAGCGGATGGTCGGCTGGTCGAATTGGAGACTGGTCGGTCTGCTGGAAATTTTGAGAGGGAGAAGAGTAGAGAAAAAGAGAATGACTTGAGCAATAATAGGAAAGACATGCAAACGACGTTTTTCTTTCGACTGTTTTGTTACTGTACAAAAAAGTGTAATCGATATTCACCCTGGACCGATCAATCAGAGTGAGTATATGTTCTCTTCCTCTTCTTTGCCTCCCTTTTCTTTCTCTCATCGTGCATATAAATGTAAAGTGCATACAAAGGTATAGATTATATACCTTATACGGATATGTATAGCAGATGCAGAGAAATTCGGTTCCTTTTCTCTATTTTGCTTTGTTGCAAGTACGTAACATGTTTAACAATACAAATAAGTGTGTTCACCAATGTACAAATTCAAAACTATGCAGTTTTTCCTGGGTATAAAAAAGTGGCGAGTTTTTTGCATCAGCCTGGACATTATAGAAAATCACCACTGAAGAAAAACTGTCGTGGTAATAACCATCTTTGTCGCAATGATCATGAGAACTTTTAGCTTACAAAAGAACAACAGAGCCAAAATTATGAAAATGTTTGTCTATTGTGATTACAAACTGCTTTTCCGTACAACCTTATTAGAGCTACGTTTTCTTTTACAAAAGATTTAAAGAATTAGTGACCTGCTTGTCATCTTATTTTTCGCACAGAAAAAGATCCTGAAAATGTATCGGTTTAACAATGGTCACAAATTTGCTACCAATTTTTTATTTTCTGAATAAATATTCATCACTTTATTTTGAATAGAAACCGGAGCAGTTAATTATAGGAAAGGAGTTTGAAAACCCTTCAAGATGTAATCCAAAGTATCTATCCAAACACATACATGTATGTACTTGGAAGCAACTACAAATGTTTTTTTGTATGGTTGCCATTGTGTATACGTAGATACATAGATATGTCTGTTTCTGTGTATGGGTGCGTGTAAACGTTGGAGAAATTGATGATTTGGTGGGAGGTGATGGTGTGTACGGACAAAGAGCCGTTTTTCCTCTTGTTTCTTTCTTTCTTGCGGTGTCGTTCGGTTTACCCACGGACGAGATTTAAGAATGTAGAAGATTGTGATGGCTTTCCAGTTGAGTGAGATCGGAAGGAAGGAAGAACGGAGAGGAGTAAACGGTAGTGGAAGAAAGGAAGTAAGTGTGAGGGTGACTGTGACTACCACTACTACTTGAGTCTCAGCTACGACTACTACGACTATACATTATACCTATACATAGAACAAGATGTAGATGTAGATTGTGGATTGCAGATTGTAGATTGGAGATGGGAAGAGAAATAGGCAATCTTTGAGGTCCTCACATAACATAGTCGCATAGTGCTCACAGTGGGCATTCGATCCCCTGAGATTTGGTCATTCCTCTCCTTCGCACTGGGCTCTACTCTCTTTTCTTCTATGGCCTTTTTTAGTTTTTCCTTCCTGACGTTACCACTGACTTACATCATATGTATGTATATGTATAGACACCGTGTTACTGTTTGTTTGTCTTTGTCTCTGTCCCTGTCTAACTCCAAGGCCACCTTCAAGTCCAGTCCTGGATTTTCTCTGTCAACTTTCATTACGAGCTCGTTGGAGTCGACCACGGTCATTGTCACACATGTAACTATACGTGTATATACTCTGTATTTTTTAGACTATAAACACGTAGCATGTCGTGCAAACTTGAAATCTTCAAATCCGTAGTTGAAACCACCTAACATTGGAGAGAGAGAAGAGAGAAGGGAAAGTCAAGTTAAACTCAAACAAGGGGTAAAGTCAAAGTCACAGTCACAGTGAAACCCATGGACAGATCAGGCTAACGATCAGATCAGTCCCAAGTCAACAAGCAAGTAGGCAAAAAGAAGTCACTAAAAGTATAGGATGATTCCATTCTATTGTGACGGGGCGAGCCTCTCAATCTCTATTTTCCATCCCTTGTTATAGTCTCCTCGTATGACTTTTGTTGTACTTGTCCAGGACTTGCCCTCTTCACTCACTCACTCTTTGGCAAACTTGTGTTGGACGTCAGAGAACGGACATGATTTTCCATACGATGCCATACGATGGCATACCATAGGATGCCATCATCCAATACTTAGTTGACTTTGGTTTGGTTCCCTTCGCTTTAGTGACAACGACAACTGTGACGACTGACGACTCTTTCGTTAGTTTGATTGTGTGTGGGTATGGGTATTCTGTACTGTATACTATATGTGTGTACATTGTACAATGTGTCTGTCGCGATTTCTCTGTCCAACCATCCAAATTTCGAGGCTCATGCCAATTTGTTCTGTTCATCTCTGTCTCTCTCCATCTCCGCTAACCACATTCACATGAATCCTCCTTTTCACTGAGTACAGTCAAACTATCATCAAACTAAACTACCTCAATACCCAAACTAAATGGATAGATACAGTGACGCAGCTACATGGTACACTTTAATACTGTACACAGTCTTCAGTAGGGTAAAACCATACTTTTTTACCGTAACAACGTAATGTAACGTAACTAGATGTATATAGTTACTACACACATATATTGAGAAAGAGCAAAGACACTCAGCCTAAAAACTTTTCCCAACTCAACTTTCGCGCCCACACACATATCATGTATCTACTCACCAATGCACGTATGACGTAACTATCTACCAGCTTATACTCTTTCACTATAAAAATGTACATCGCGTAAAAATTATTATACAATAGCAGTTTCGATACAAGATAGGAAGAATAAATAATACATTTACAAGAAACTTTGGTCTGCCAGGCTAGGCAAAAGCAAAGCTTGCAAAAAGCATGCAAAGTTTTTATTCTGAATGTTATAACACAGTGTATAATAAATTTTTATAACAACAAACCATCTTTTTTTCAAACAAGCTGCTAGAAATGTATCAAATTTTCCGGTTAAAATAAACTAACTGCATTTTTTGAAATTACACTTTTACTGTAATTTGTAAAATGAACCGGAGTATCTGCTTCCTAATAACATCCGATTCTACATTCCTCGTTTTTTCTCCCTTCCTTTTCAGAAATATGATGAACAAGTAGATGAGGACGATGATGGTTATTATTATTATTATTATGGTGATTTTAATTATAAAGTGCGATGGTATGAGTCAATTAGTTTTTATGTGTTATGAGAGTCCCTTTTTCCGCTGCTGGTTAATTGGGGGTTGATGGGATCGAAAAGTGGAATGGAAATGGAATGGAGAAAGGACCAAGAAAGGGGGAATTATAATGTGGAAACGAAGTTGATGGGGGAAGGAACATGACTTTGTTCAGCTGGAAAGCTAAATGCTAAAAGGGCGAGCGGAAAAAATTACTGTGCTTTGACTCCGTATGCACTATGTGTTTATACAGAACGAAATGTACATCGTACGTGGACTACCGCCACTGAAAATGGATCCGAGAGCGTGATATTAATATCGGTGGATATAAAACTAAGAGGCTGGGAACTCAATGTAAGTATATATACAAAGGGAGGGAAATGAAGAAAAACACCAGAATCAGGGGGTGAAAAGAGAAAAAAGAGAGACGGCCACGATGAAGAAGAACAAGAAGAAAAAGCAGATGATGATGATGACGATGAAGAAGAAGAAAAAGACGAAGAAGGATGGAAGTTTTATCGAATGATAAAAGCAGAGGGTATACATGTTGAAAATGAGATCCATTGAGAATTCATTCCTTCTGCCATATCGTAACCCACCATATGTACAAAATGTATGCATGCTGTATACATTACATGTAACAGCAGTCTAAAGTTTTTTGAGAGCATTGTTTGTGGAGAAAGGGGGGAAAGTTTGCGAGTTTTGGTGGGTTTGTTTGGATTTTTTCTTGTTCCTTCTTTCCATATCCTGTGAATGATTTTGCTTGCCAAACCAAACCAAACCAAAGCCACAGTCAAAGACACCGAACCGAACTAAGGGTCCCATCCTTCTCCTTCTCTTTCAATGTGTGGTGGCGGCAGAGGGGTCTGTCAATAATAATATTTGTTGGAATGACTTATCACCCACAATTCACAAGAGTCACATCAATCTATATTTAAAAATAAAACAAAATGATCTGAGACGGACGGACGGACTGAGGGGAAACGGGAAAGGTGCAGCAGCACCATCACTGCTACAATAACCCTCATTCCCCCTTTACATTTGCCACGTATACATTCTATTCCAACTTTACACAGTTCAAACTATCTGCTTAATCATACGCCAGCGTAAAATGAACTTTCCTACCTTACAAAAGTTAATAGTAACTATATTTATCCGTATTAAATTTATTTACCATTGAAGTTTATTTTGATCTCACATTTTTTTTTAAAATACCCAAAATCCTTGTTGAACTGTGTAAATTTAAAATTTTGCTCGGTACTTTAAACTGAATGCAAGAGCTTGCTGTATCCTGTATGCAAGATCAAGACAAGAGTCGTAAAACGTAAAGGAAATACGAAGTCGAGCCTTTCCCACTCTTAAAATTGTCGTGGGTTGGGTGAATGCTCCCGGAATTGCTAATGAATATGCCGTCGTCGTAGGTATTTGACAGTGTCACAATGCACATACTAGTTTTTACATCCAGTTGCATTGTATATTGTAGGACGTAAAGAAAAGGCAAGACAGGAGAGAAGACAGACAGACAGGCAGGAAGGCAGGAGGTTGAGATCGGGAGAAAACCAAAACCAGGGTCACCAGTGACTCTCTTTTCCTTTCTGTCCCCAAGTCCCATCGGAATAAAACAATGAAATTAGGATATATTCTATTTCCCTTCAGAGTGACTACCCTCATCCATTTATGTACATCCATATCCACATCTCCATATTCTCTCTTCCTTGCGCTCTTTCTCTCTGCTCTCCGTACTTTTACCACAATTCAAGTAAAAGTACGCTGCTCTCTATAGTACGATGCAATACGGGTGAAGCATTTTGCTGCATGTGTATTGATATATTGTGTTTCTTTACTTTTCCGTTCTACTCTCCTTCGTCTTGTTTATATATCAGAATCCACTTTTCGCCCATTCTTTGTGACTCTCTTCTTCTTCTTCTTCTTCTTTTTCGACCTCTCTTTCGACTTCCCCCACAAAAACAAGACCGGGAAAAGGCTCCCTTCCCTTCTTCTTCTTTTTGTTTGCCTCTACCGTTGCCCTTTGCCTTTGCCTTCATCCTCCTGCATTTGTGGGTCTTTTCTTGCTCGTCTTCTTCTTCTTGCTCTCTTTTTGATGGTGGTTGTGGTTGTTACGGGTTGGAGCAGCCAGAAAATTAAGAGAAAAATTCAGAAAATCTTCCATATCAATCTGAATTGTCCGTCCATCCTCCCCGCCTCTTCTTTTCTATTCCGTTTCATTCCATTCCATCTAATATAATATTATTCTCATATGGGAACCCCTGCTATCAATTTCCTCTGACAGCCATCGTGTTCTTTATATCAAACACCATTATAATTTCCTTATCCGAAGGCGTGATTCCGTCTGTCACAAGACGGTAAATATCTTGGAAAACTAATGACGGCGACTATACTAGGAAAATGTTTTCCCTATTTATTTAGGGTGCTCTGTTCCCCTATGTATTTAGGTTGCTCAGTTCCCCTATTTATTTAGGTTGCGCTGTTCCCCTATGTATTTAGGTTGCTCAGTTCCCCTATTTATTTAGGTTGCGCTGTTCCCCTATTTATTTAGGGTGCTCTGTACCCCTATTTATTTAGAGTGCTCTGTACCCCTATTTATTTAGGGTGCTCTGTACCCCTATTTATTTAGGGTGCTCTGTACCCCTATTTATTTAGGGTGCTCTGTACCCCTATTTATTTAG
>JAQIVE010002801.1:0-18646 GCA_034698285.1 Sminthurinus bimaculatus | reverse complement strand
CTGACCTGCTACTTAAAAGAGTAAAAGGGCTTCTCCATTTGCATAATTCAGATTGCACGCTATACCTATTACTCGCTGGCTATATTGTTTTTACGGAGGATATGACTTGTCTCCTTTTAAAAAAAGGACTCTGTAGTATGCACATGTATTACTTTCAAACCGAAAAATCTATGGCATCTATTACTATCGGAGTTTATAGTTTATACGCTGTGTCTGCGACAGTCCCTGTTTAAGAAGACAGAATTTCTGAAATGTCGGTTTTTGTAAGGGAGGCTAATGTATTATGTACTGGTAAATCGTACCCTCCGATAAGGAAATTAAACCTAAAATCGTTTACACAAAACACATCAAATGGGCCTGTTCAGCAATAAGGGCTTTCAACCAGTAATGTTTCAAGTCGAGGGAGGTTTACTTGAAAGTTGTATGTTTGTAAATGGCAGACACACATGTCAATTCCCCAATATTTACAATCCATCCGAGTTTTGAATCTCTAAAGTCCAACAGGCTAGGGTACTCAATGAAAATATTGCATATGAGAATCCCGGATGTCAGAATTCCGAAAACTCTCTTTCAAAAGTTGTCAGAAAACTGAAGGATTAATATATTCCGTTTTTTGGTTGAAAATTTCGCCCGTGTTAGCGAGGGCCTAGTTTCTTTACTCATACGAAATCCCGATTGTTCAAAGTCGGAACTTTCGACCGGAAAAAAGTTTGCAAGGTGTGCAAACCTGTTTGCAAGTAACCATTTTCTAATGCAATTTGGTAGATGTTCCACAGCGCCTACGTATGTTCGTCAGCGCCTAAGTATGTTCCGGATATTTCCATTGAAATGAAATTTCCCATTAGGTGGAAAGAAAGAAAGAGCACACGAGGTTGCTGCTGGAATTCATGTCGGTGTTATTTAATGAAGAGTTCGCCGTGGTTTGCATTCCTCATCCGTTCATTTTTTCATGTAAAATTTTCAAAAAACGTCATAAAAGCATGTCAATTAGCATGGTCCCATGTCATTTAACGATATTTTTATGGAGTTTTTCATGACATAAAACTATGTCATGCAGACGGGACTTTTTAGGTGTTTTTTTATATTCTAAGCAGACATCGGCGTAAGGAGAAAAGGCTAAAGCTTTATTCTTACACAGTTTATTCACTCTTTGTGCTCTATGCACAAAGAGTGACTTGTATGTATGTAAAACTATGTACTACTTACATATATAAAAGTAGAAAGTATCGATGCGAAAGTGAAAGGAATAAAGTGACCACCGTCGATTGTAAGTATTATTGAACGGGACTTTAATTTCCGAGCTTTTATATACGTAATAATATGGCTAACATTTTACATTTGTATTTTATAGTGTTGATTACAAACAATTCCCTTTATTACAATCGTAACGTGATTCAGTGTTTTCCTACTTGTAACAAAAAAAATCGGTCGCCTATAAACAACATAAAATGAAAACAACCATAAAATAGGAAATTACAATTTCATCGTTTAAGGTACATGTTACAAACTGAAAAAAAACAAAGACTTAAAACATGAACATTAATTGGAGCTATACAGTATTTTACAGTGGGTGTGTATACGATATTAGACGCATCCATATGGAGCATCAGCGTAACTCCAATGTGAATTCTTGTAAATTTTGTCGTTTGACTAAAAACCCAAAAATTTATAATAGAACGACATTACTGCCGCACATCAAAATATTCCGGTTAATGTATTTGCCAATAATTTTGGTAGCTGTGGTACTTATAGGTTGTCCATATAATAATATGTAATGGGTTGACTAGAGTGAATTTGAGTATGTAATAATGTTTTCTTGTGTACGCATCAAGTATGTAATGTAATAAAAATTATAGTTTCACAGTAGTTTTAAATACCTATAATTAATATCCATAATCCATACCTACTATATAAGTCAATTGTCAGTACATAATTTTTTACGGTGATATTTCCATTTCTTAAACGTTATCGTTTCATATAGAAAATCTTTTTCACTTTTTATATACCTCTTACCACTAAATTAGTTTCATGGAAAATAACTGAAAAGGAAACAGTTATAACATTTTACAGATAAAATCAACAATCAACTCATTTCATTTATCATTCATAATGGTATAATATTATAAGTTTTAGCATTGCCGTATTCCTTCGTTATATCATCATTTTTAGCATGATTGACATTGTGAGTAAATAATGTGCGAATTACAAAAGTATTATATATATATTTATATTATATGGGTAATGTATACGCTCCGAGTTTTCGAGTTTTTCAGTACTTCCATACATCTTGTTATTTTTTAAGTATAGAATAAGTACAGATAATTTAAAAAAACATTTCATAATAATGTAAGATGAGATGGAATTCAATCAGCCATCAGGAATTCAATCACAAAACACACTGACGCCAACATCTGTACTAAAGTTGAAACAGGAATAATAATGTTATGATACTTGCTAATAACGAAGGTGGCGAGTCACACTACAATACAAGTTAATTGCATTGTAAATATGTGGTGCAAGTAGTTAGTTATTATAAATAATTAAATATTTAAATAAATAATTAACACATTTCGTTGTATGTATACTGTATAAGTAGATGCTGAAATAATCAAATAGAAATGTCAGGGTTGATAATCCGTTTAACATAACTGCCATAGCAAAATTGTTATAGCTTTTATGTAAGTAATAAAGTTCACTTTTACTTCACTGTCATGGTAATGTACCAAAAACGTTTAGTATATCCTTTTGGAGCGTAGAGTATTTAGAATTTAGAGCTTCATTCTTCTGTGGGACTTCCGGCAATAATTAGTAATTAGTATTTTATTTTGTGAATACTTGGTGACATTTTTTTAAACGTTTAGCCAAAAACGGGAAAAAATCATGGAACAGTAGAGATGGAATAATAATTAATTGAAGAATTGAAATTAAATGGAAAACTTGGTATAAAAACACTCACTCGTTTGTATTTATATTAGATATATTATATATATTACGTAATGTATTATATGTTTTATGTATTTCATTTTAAAAAATGAGATTTTCTTTTAGGTTTGTGGCATTATAGTTTTCCCAAAGGTTGAAACTTTTATAATTAATTAATCTGGATTCCTCCTCCAGACGGTCGAAAATCAATGTCTTGTTCTGAACAAAAGTCGTTTGTGAGCGGCAGACAATTCAGTAGTTTGCAAAATTCACAGTCACCATAACCAGCATAAAACACAAAGAGGAGTGTAATAAGCAGGATGAAGAAAAAGCCCAGACAAAGAACTACCTCCATGTATTTTCTACAATAAAAAGTTAAAGAAATCCGCTCAATTAGAACATCGACCTTTTATTATGTGTCAAAGTTATAGTTTTTAGGCAAGAAAATTGTAAACCTAGTAAGTTAAGTACATATTAAGCGTTTGTACCTGTAAGGGGAGTATTTCCCAAAAGTAACATAAGGCATCAGAGCATGGGATAAAAAGAACCCAACGATGAAGCCCACAATGTGAGCAAAGTTGTCGACCCAAGGGAGAAAGCCCAAGAGGAAAAAGATGCTTGTAACTAGCATTATTTTTCCAAGGGCCTGCCAAGGTCTGCGTAACATTCCCCAGAGGTGAAGGAGTTCGACCACGAGACAGGCGATGAGTCCGTATTGACCTCCTCCAGGTCCAACTTCTGCACGGTTGGGCTCCAGAAGTACCGATGCTAAATTCCCAGCGATCCCTGATCCCAAGTAAATTATGGCTATCCGAAGTGGACCCGCAAGCTTCTCTAGGTCCCGCATTATGAACCAATGGAATAATAAGGTAAAAAGGTAGTGGCCCAAACCAGCGTGAACTGCAAACAACAACAACACGAAAATACATTGATTAAAAATTGAAGCATGGAAGTCTTTGTAAACTCAGGCTTTCATAACTATTTAAAATTATACTATTGTTTGGACGTACCCTTAGAAAAACATGTTATCAAAAACTCTTATGAAACTTTGACACGGGTTTGGTAGAAAATCGTATCAATTTTAAGCAATATTTGATGAGGTTTTGATGAAATATCATGAGAATCTCATCAAAAATTGTCAATCTTGTTAAATCTCGTCAAATTTTTATGAGATTTGATAAGATTTTTTTTCTACGGGTACAACATACAATATTAAAATGCTTACGGAATAACGACGAAATTAAACGGTAAAATTGATCCGGTTGCTCGTAGCCTAAAAATGGAAACATGCCACACACGTCCTGCAAGAAAAAAAGTGAGTTTATGATAATATCCGTTCAAGTATTTCATCATTAAGTAAATTTTAATCAGTTAATAGATTGCTTTATATAAACAAATATTCAAATAATTTAAATTTTACGCACTTGGAGACAAGAAACTTGCGAACATAGACTGGCTTCTTCGTGGAAATAACCATTGACGAAACGACAGTACTCTCTCGTTGTTATCAAACATTTTGCATGGATTCCAATACAGCAAGGGTGTCCGATCACTTCGCAGACCTTTTGGTACACACAGAATTCGGATTCAATACACGAAAATTCCAATAGTGCGGTACTTAATTGATTCATTATCTCAATCTCTACGGTATTTTACCATATGTTCTGCTGTCTTGTCCTTTGTCGACATGCCACTAGACGCTCGCGTTTTTCTACAAATTGGCCACTTTGTTATGTCGTCTGGCCATTCATACGGTGCAATAGAGGCGGGCGAACTACAAAACCTGTCAATTTTAAAAAATACAAAAGATTATAGTTTCATGTTTCATATTACGAATTATGCATTTTGCTTCATTAAAATCAAAGAGATAATAATATGGAATATCAAAGGATTTTGAATTTAAAATGCCTTTTATTCAAATAAATTTATATAGTTGACTTACATGGGGTCAAGTCCACAAACTGATCCTGAGATTCGACCTCCCCCATCTCCAGTCCATTTTTTCCAAGACGAGAGAAGACCCTGATAAAAAGCCAAACATTATGTTACATATGTACATGAAATAATGCTGAAGCAGCATGTTTTTTTTGAATATGCAAAGTATTTAGTTTGCACGATAATTTTAGTATAAAAGAAAACAATTTCTTACCGATCTGCTGACTCCTTTTATCTGTAGAGAAAAAACAACAAAATGTACATAGTTTATCAACACATACAAAGTTTTAGTAAAAACTTCTTTGATGAAATAAAGGAAATTGACTTACGGAGCATTCGTTTCTTGATGACTGAACGCAGCCCGAATTGTCGTTGCGAATACAACAAGCAGTTTGCCTTTCTCTATCCCTGGTCTCAACCAGCCTCCTGTGAATTGCATCATCGCGTCGCATACAAGGGGCAAATTTTGCTCCTAAATGTATCAAGTCCGCCTAAAACACGAATGACACAACTTGTATTAAATAGTGTTTAGTGTATATTTTCCACAAAAAGAATAAATAAACAATTATTAGTTAGTTCTTTAAAATAGTCAAATCTCAAAGTGTAAATAAATATTACCGCTGAAGGTCCAATCCAGAAATTGGCAGGTTGAATAATTTCCATCTTTATTATTTAAAACATATTCAATAATTAAAGATCGAAGCTAAAGATGTTTTAAAAGCACAGTATAACATTCGTTTCATATCATATGTATATTAAAGAAAATTGCATTTCAAATAAAGGAAAGTAAAAGTGGCAGTTCATTACCTGTTGTAAAGACAAGGAAGTGACTAAAACTAACGAAGACTTGCGGTGCAAGTCCAAGCCTACTGGAGCAATTCCGTAAGTAATCATGGTCGTGATGAGAATGATACACTGGACGATTGTCACCCAATATGTAAAGTAGGGGCGAAAGTCGCGATACTCTTCGATAACCGCAAATTTCGAGTTTCCTCCGGGCTGGCGTCCTCTACGATATTGCTGCCGCTCTGAATTATCTAATACTTTACTTAAAAATTGAGACGAAATGCGCGTTGACGCGAGAAGTCCACCAGCCGATGAATAAGGACGACTTGCAACGCGCCATTGCAGTCCTCGTCTATAACCACAAATTACAATACAATAAGTACACCATTGTAATATACACACAACATTATTTATAAATTAATGTTCTTCGCTTGCTAATAGTTGTGCAAAACCAAATGTTTACCCTGGTGGTTGTAAATGAAGCGTAGAATTTCTGTGGTTATCATCGAGATCATCAAAGAGCAATTCTTGTGGGGAAATTGTTACACTGCAAGGAGATAGCAAGTACACACACAATAAGCGTTATTGACAAAAATTTGTAATTTCTAGTAGGTATGGTATGGTATATGTAATATGTTTAGTGTACGTTTTAAAAATGATCTTCTCACCTGATCTCCGCAAGAGTATTAGGACTAATGGAACGACTCTTCGTTCTATCACGAGACATTTGACTATCTAAAGGGACTCGTCCTGGAGTGATTGACCCAGAGCCTGGATTCGTATCAGAGCCACAACCCGCCCCGGCGGCCACTCGCTGACCCGCCCGGCCAAAGCGCAGTGACCAAAAGAACCATCGAATGAGATTCCAATATATAATCATGACATGGTCCTTCTTCCTAGTTCTCCGGTGATTTGTTCCTCGCGACGAGTCAGCGGTGCGATGGTCCACAGAAGGAATTCTTACGTGACCATCTGCCTCGTGATTCATCATCATGTGACCCGGAGCTGGCACACTCTGTTATACGAATAAAAGTTGTACATTGTAAAAACTATAGGTTAACACTTGAAAGTCCTGGATAAAAATGTATTGTGTCTGTAAAACTGTCGACGCTTACTCGATAAGGACTTGGAGGCGGCATTGAGTCTACGTTCCTCTCGGCATATCGACGATATGCAAATCTCTTTCTCCTTGACAGCCACTCCTCCTTCAAGCGCTCTCCTCCCTCCAGCCCAAAGAAAGTTTTCGTCTCCGTTCGAATGTACTTGCGGACGAGAGCCCATTTGGACGTTTTCCTTTGGTAGGGTGATGAACTATTGTGATAATTGTTGGAACCCCCGGACTTGGACCCTCCACGACTACTTCCAGGATTCTGACCACTACTCCCTCCCCCACCCCCACTCCCACTATTTAAATAACAACTTCGATGCGGCGAGGGCAAATTTCCAGAATTTCTCCTGTGTAATCATGATACAACACGAAACACGAACAATTAACCAATATTCAGGAAAAATTTATGGTATATTATTATAAAGTGAAAAATATATGTAGTATACTACACATATCTACAATGAACTTTTACCAAGGATTAGTTGTAAAGTCAGACTGTCGAACAACACAGGAGGGGAGGAGGTCGGGGACACCTCCGGCGAGTGTTGATGCAGGTGGAGAACTTCTGAGAGGACTCATTGCACCACCGATTGAGATTCTTCTTCCATCTGATCCATGCCCACCACTCCCGCTACTCATCATGGACCACTGCTCGGGCAGTTGAGAGGTCATCACGGCCTTGTCTGACATTTCGACTGGAGGCTTTGGGGGAACTTCGATGACTGGTGGTTTATACTTTGGTTTCGCCCCCGGTACTATTCCTGGTCCCAGGGGATCCGCACTACTTCCCAACTCCACCAGAGTTTTGGTCAAGGTGGAGGAGAGAGAGTTGGCGGCTTGTTGTTGCTGCTGCTGACTTGTGAGATCCGCTGTGAATTTAATCCTAGAAATAAAACAATAAAGGATTTTTTAAAATTACGCTTTTAATCGTTTTTCCAATGCTATCGAAATTGATAATACTTGATATGTAACTGATTCAAAGGACGTAGAAAATTTAAATGTGCTCACTTAAATCGATCCAGTCTGGGTTGACTACTACTACCCTGGTTAAGCGTTGAGCTTCCCAATCCCCCACTTGCCTCTCCAAGTTGACCCTGAGGAATAATCCGCTGACTACTACTTGCACTACTTTGACCCCCAACACCCGCCCCAACACCAACACCGACCCCAACTCCCGACGAGTTCATATTATTGCTATTGTCCAGTCGAATGAGAGAGATGGAGCGGTCAATAAAATGTTGTGGAGAATTTGACCTCTGGAGTGAGGAGGCGGACTGATTCGATATATTTGAGCCGAGTTGCACCGTCGACGAGGAGTAGAGTCTTGGTTCGTCCAGTCTCATGAGGGAGCCCTGACTCGAGGCTCCACTCCGATCTCTCTCCCGTTCTCTTTCCCTCTCCCGCTCTCGCTCTCGTTCTCTCTCACGGTCACGATCCCTCTCGCGCTCCCTGTCCCGATCACGGTCACGGTCACGATCTCTGTCCCTCTCTCTGTCTCTGTCTCTATCGCGCTCTCTTTCTCTTTCCCTGTCGGATTGACCTGGGATTCCTCCAGAGTCTCGGCCGCCCCCACCACCACTGGCACCTCCCACCATCATCCCCGCACTATTTCCCCCTGAGCCACTAGAGATACTGGACCCGATCGCACCATATGTTGTTCTGCCACTTCCCCCACTCACTCCCGTCGCCCCAACACCAACACTCGAAGCTCCATGACTAGACGAGGACGACGAACCGTGATGATAACTTTGATGAGAGGGGGCATCGTAAATTTTACTACTTTCACCCGTGTCCGAATGGTAGTTGGCCGAGGGACCCAAACTTCGATTGCTGGACCCCCCACCACCACCACCCCCTCCGTGCCGCGAATGTCTGGTCAGAGTCGAGGTGTAATAAATGTCACTGCGTGGATCTCCGTAAGGAGACTCGCCATAGCCGTAGGTTGGATAGGGATTCCCACGACGATTGTAACAGGCTCGATTTAATGTTGCACATGCTGGAACGTCCCTGAAAAAACAAAATTATAAAAAATATTGTTAAAAAGTTTCAGTTTTTAGAAAAACAAATAAATGAGTCTTGAGTAAAATATTTTGTATTTTGTGTGTTGACCAATATTTACCTATATTGAAGTGGCGGATGAGGGATTGTGTTAAAGTGAGAAGGAGAGGGATGCAGAGGAAGAGGTGGAGGAGGAGGATGGTAGAACTGAAATTGGTTGGTGGACAAGTGTCCACAGCACGGCGGCGGCACTCCATGACCATACTCGACCATGTTCCGTCCTGTGGTTGAGCCATACGGTGGAGTTCGATTGTACGATCGACTGCTGCTCGGTACGTTGTAGGGAGAGGGTTCTCCCATATTGCCCACAGATCTGGAGGAGGATGAAGAGATTCCCCCCGAGGAATGACCTGAAGAAGGTCCTGACTGATGGTGACCCCGATTGGGGGAGTAGTCCCTGTATCGATTGTAACGAGCACCATTGTTTGTCCGCTGAGTATAGTATGAACCATATTCTTCCTCATCATTTGACGATTTCATTATTTACTTCCCCCCTCTCTCTTTAATCTTTCTTTCTCTGCTCGATGGATGAATGGATGGATAGATGTTATTTTTTTCCCTCCAAAATTTTTGGTATGGTAGACAGATTTTTTTTAAAAGACGAGTCTGAATTTTTTATCTCATTTTTTGGAATTTTCTGAGGGCCGTTTTCATTGACTTTTTTGTTTTATTTAAATAGGTATAGATTATAGATAGATAGATAATATAATATTATTTACTTTAATATTATGTTTGGAGACTCTTAACTATATCTACAGGGCTAAACACTCCAAAATTTGACTATACTTAGGTATAAAACGAAGTTTTAAATATTCTTATTTACTTTGGTTTGATTTAGCTTATTTCATGTATTTATGTATACTCTACAGCTTTCCGTTGCTCCTCCTTTTCTTAAACTTTAATTTCTTCATTACTTTCGCACATTTCCAACTATGGACAATGATTGTTGTGCTGGGAAGATAATAAAGGTGAGCTTTCTCTGTTTAGCTTTGTTTTTTTGTGACTTTCACTCTGTAGGCAAAGCCTTTTCTTTCGTTTCTTTGTCTTCTGCTTTTAACCTTCCATTTTTACAGCAGTACATTTATAATGTAGATGACTTGAGATTCTTCACACTGGAAATTGCGTATATCTTTGTGACGTTATTTCCTTTTTCATTCTCTTCGAGATCGGGAGAAGTTGCGAATATTTATTTATATTTACCGTATAAAAGAACTAAATTATACTTACATTCTACTTATATTCTATCAATATTCTATAATATTATTCGTGTGTAAAAACTCGGAAAAACGTAATCAGATTATTTACAGGTTACGATTACATGTATACGACACAAAAAATGTGACAATGAGACTGACGAAAACACACATTTAAATATTTATCCTACTATATTACAATTACGATAGGCGATAATAATTAACGCCTTCAAGTCGTACCATAGTTGCTTATTTACTAATGAGTATGTGTATTATAACAATCGTAAATGGTAATAACAATATAGTAACAATAATGATAATGATAAGAAAGGTTTTAGAATAATATAATGATGAAAACAAAGAAGATCAGTAGGGAAAACTTTCCTTTGTACTTTTGTGTAATTTAATAACTTATTTTTCAGTTTCCTTCCTTGATTGAATCAACTGTACAACCGTAAAATAATGCGTAAAATTGAAAAGTTGGAAAAAATTAAAGTCGGACAGTAACTGCGGAAAAGCAAGGACCAAGCAGCTTATGAAAAAAATTACAAATAATATGACAGGAATGAAAAAGTTTCTTTTGTACAAAAAGTAAAAATGAAAAACTGGAAACTAAAAAAAGTTTGAAATAATGATGAGAGTAAGATTTAAAAAAAGATAACAAAAACAAATTAAACTATAAAAAAAATCAGGGACTAAAAAAAAGTTGTTTTTATTTAATTTTAGTAAACTTGAGATATAGTTTCACTTGAAGATTATATGTTTGTATGTTTTTATTGTATATGTTTAGATTCCTACAATAATTTTCTTCTTTTCAGTATTAAAGTAAGTAGTACACTCGCCGTAACTTGATTTTTTGTTTGTTCCATATATTATATTTATTTTTGCTTTTACATTATTGAAATAGTTTTCTATTTCTTCCCGTCGGAAAAGGAAAGAAGTGGACCAAACTGTAAAAACTCAACTTTTTTCTTGCAATATAATCCGGGATTGAACAGTTTATTGTACAATTTAATGACGACTAAATTGTTTTTCGCACTTTTCCTACTCCATCGTAATCGTAATCGTAGTCGTAATAATAACAATAATAATAATAATAATATAGTTTTAAATGCTTGGAATGGAAGGTGGAGGAGATAAGTTTTGTGTGAGAGAGGGGGTGTAAGGCCCGAATGGAGAATTCTCTCGTCGTCAACTGAGTTTCGATTTTTCCTCTATATATACTTAGACTAGGAGTAGAGGCAGCAGGCATTATGTCGCTCCCATATATAATTCCTCAGAACGGTAGATCTAAATAGGTATACAGCAACACCATGCATTCTGTTACCCGCATATACACATATGTACAAATACATGTACATTATACATACACATACACATGCACACACGCATACAGGCAGCAACACACAGTTATAGCGAAAAACCCGACACATGAAATCCGGATTCAGCAGAAGCAGAAGCAGAACAGAATCTTATACGAATACGACCCTACATGCATGCGTTGTACATTGAACATTGTAGATACATATATCTGCATCATACTCTCTTGACTCCACATACATAGTACAGGGAAAAGCCCTTATTTTCCTACATATTATTACATAGTATACACATATATAAATAATGCATAAGTAGAACGAGCAGAGAGCAGAGCACATATTATACATGTATGCAAACAAATACACACACACATTGCATCTTCTCACATGTTGGACGCTTTCATTTACACATGCAATTCAACTGCTGGAGAAACTCTTACACATATAAAAGTAAAGCATATATACAGAGTCAGATACATGGGGAGACGTAGTACATATACATAAGCATAATAATATAATATAGGCATATATTATATGTACATTGTACATGCATAACCTTTAGATAGTGTGTCGTCAGCTCTTTTCGGTTCTGCTTTCGGGTTTCCTTCTCCCCCTTTTGTGTGCTACAGTCTGTACATAGTATACGCAAGAAGAACAGAGATATATTATTATATGAATGTTATACATAGACAAATATCTTTTCGTCTGTTCCAGTGCAAAATATCTATATCACATGATGTGTATGTATATTATGTCGGTAATACAAAATACTGGAAGCTTATAATATATTATACAACTACATATTATTTCGTCCATAAACATACACGCTTTGGGTATGTATAGTAAGTATTACATATTAGAAGCTGATATTCGGGGAAAAGCCAGGACCAGAACCAAACCTATTAGGAGCCAGGGCTAAAATAGTTGCAAAAAATGCATGTGTAGCCCATGCGGTATACTTAAACATATATGTACAATGTGTAAGTATACATTATACATACACCTGATTCTGAGAATTTGGAATACTTTATCAAGAAGGTAATGCAATGTGAAATGTGAGTATTGAGTATATGGAACACAAGTAAAAACAAGGATAATTTGTGTCTTGTAAGGAAACAATCATCATGTCATTTTGTGAATGAATGAAAGCAGGATTTTGTTTTGTGTTGTAAAGATAAAACTCATACATGTACATATGTATTTATTAACTGCTCCAGCTGTGGCATATATATAGGTCATCGAACTGAGCCATATATGTAGTTTCTGGTATAATAAAAGGTCACAAACATTGTACATGCTTACATTTTTTATTGATTTTTGAAGCACTGATTGACAATTAAATGATAGGTTTGACAATTGGTAGAAAAGTAAGTGCTATACACACACATTTACAATTTACAAGTATTTTTTTTTAAACTTTCTCTCATGCTCTCGACACGCAAAACGTTTCCATATCAAAATACATACCTGTATTTATCTACATACTACATACACTTTCTCTCTACACACATAGAGAACATCACATGTGTGTAGACATGGAAATAGAATGTGGAGGCAATCAGTCGTACGCTTTAAAATAAAACCTTTGGAATATTTCGGATCGTGTATATTAATTTGGGATTTAATGTTAATTTTAATACTACCAAAAGTGGTTAATTAAGTTGGTAAATATGTTGTGTAAACCAAGACCGTGTGGTTGTAAAGGAATTCGCACCTGTCTGTTGTGTGAGGCTGAATTCGGTGTCAAAAAAGTCTTTGATGAACAGACCCCGGTAAGCATACGCAACATTTCTTTTCTCATTTATAATTTATAATTAACAATCCAGTTATCCATAGTAATATTACCGATTGTAAGTTGTATGTAAGTAGATCACATTTAGCTTTTATACATAATGTTGTGTTAATTATTCTTCTCCCTTTTTATACAGGAAGCAAAGACTTATGAATACTGTTATTTCTGCAATAAAGCATGGGAAGGAGTGAATGTTGTCAAAGACCATGGAAATCATTCTGGAGAGTGTATTGAATATCCAGGAGTTTTAACAATTGTATGATAAGTTGCATGCCATTGTTACTTACAACACGTTAATTATGATAATGCAAAAGTATAATACTTTATGTAATATTCTGATTTCTGATGCTGTTTATCCAACATATTTTAACATACTTGTATCTTGTATTGTTTTACAGCCTAATTTTATTACGGAGGATGAAGAGAAGCAATTAGCAGAAGGATGTGATAGCATACCATGGGATTTGTCCCAAAGTGGTAGAAGGAAACAGGTATGCTTGTAAAAACATTATCCAGGCATCCAAATGTACAAATTAAGTAGCACATATTTATATTTAAGTTTTTTCTGCTTCTTTGATAATCAGAAATCAGAATAATATATAATATAATATTCTAAATTGATTTTTATATGTTCAGAATTTCGGCCCTAAAACAAATTTCAAAAAGAAGAAAATAAACGGGAAAAGTTTTGATGGCTTCCCTAAATTTAGTAAATACTTTCAAGACAAACTACGGACTGTTGAACTTTTAAAAGATTTCCAGACAATTGAACAGTGTGCGATTGAGTACCGAGTTGAAACAGGAGCCTGTATTGACCCTCATATAGACGATTGTTGGGTTTGGGGAGAACGTGTTATTTCTATAAATCTTTTATCTGATTCCGTCCTAACAATGACCAAGTATGTGGGCCCCGATTCCCGTTACAACCTTACATTTTATGAGAAAGAAAACGTTAATAGTTCTGTTGATAGTAATGAACAAGATCAAGAAGTACAGCTAGATCCTTCAACAAAGAACAATTATCCCATTGTCCGACTGCCAATGCCCGCTAGATCCTTACTTGTGCTATATGGTCCAGCAAGATATGAATGGGAACATTGTATACATCGAAGTGATATTACAAACAGAAGAATATGTATGGCTTATAGAGAATTCACCCCAATGTATTTAAAAGGTGGTTCTCATTATGAGAATTATGGTGCAGCTATTTTGGAGAGAGCTGAAAATTTCTACTGATATCTTTTTATTGACAAATTGTAAAAACGTTGTAATCTGTACAAGTGCGTAATAAAAATATATTGTACATTTTATTATAAATATCACATTCAGTTGTGTTTAACTGTGGATTCATTATGATTGTTAGCATCGGACTTACAACAACGTGGCCAAAGACACTATATACAATTACATTACAATGAAATATATTATGATTTACTTTCCAATAATGAAAATCATCAAATTTGCATCAATTTGTCATGTTTTTTCAAAATCTTCAAGATATATTTTTAAGTGTGTATGAAGTGTGAAGTACACTAAACTGTACACTATGTCCATTTCACAATGAAATCCTTGAAGAAGACTTGAATAACTCGACGCGAACGTCGATTTCCCTTCTGCTGATTCTGTGCTTTAATCCTGATATTTGCATACTATGCACTAAAACCTAAATAAAACTATTGACTGGGGCTCCTGTTCGTATTAAGTATATCACATTATATAAGTACCATAATATTATACTTACTTACTTTTAAGTATATTGCCAACCGAATTTGAAGCCACTTACTACTGCGTACTCTAGTTATTTAGTTTGATGCTGTAACTTTTGCACTATAACTATTCTGCACAGCACACAGAACTTTACTTGCTGTTCTTATCTTATAGGGTGCTCTCAAAAATGTTTTTATTCCATTGTAAAAATCATTAAATGGTTTTTATATGGCTGTGATATTGAAAAGTTACCACAAGTTGTGCCTACAAACTTCTAGTACTCGTAAAAGTATTTTTACTCGTTTTAAAAGTTTTCATTCGTGCTGTCAGTCGCGTCAATTTTTGTCTCGTCGAACACCTTATAACTTTAGTACAACATTGATTTCAGTCAACATGTCAACGTCAGCTAATTCATCAAAGAGTAACAACATGATCGCCGCTATACAGATGACCTCAACGGATCAAAAGGATGTCAATATGAAGTTATGCAATTCTCTTATTGAGAAAGCGGTTCGTGAACAGAATGTTAAAGTAAGTATGTCTTGTATTGATTACTGAAATGAGTAAATATTCATTGTTTACAAAATATTATACTGATTAATACATCCTATATTGCGATAGTTGAATTTGTTCTTGACGTTGTAAAATGGTAAAGTAACCAATACTTAATACCTTTGCATTGCATATTTTTGGGATATAGATGGTCTTTCTGCCCGAAGGGTTCGATTTTATTGCTAGCGGTAGAGAAGATACAATTAAACTTGCAGAAACTTTAGATGGAGAAGTCATTACGAACTATCGCAATGTAGCAAAAAACCTAAACGTGTGGTTATCACTGGGTGGTTTTCATCAAAAACTGGTAAGAGTTACTATACTGTGTATGCATAAGTAAACTACTTTTATTTAATGTATCGTGTGTGGAGTATATGCGTGAGAGAGAATTGTATAAATAGTGCATTTAAAGATTTGGTTGTCACCATTCTCTATATTTATTAGAATGATGACCGTGTATCAGAAGAAGGAGCTAAAATTTCAAATTTGCACTTGGTAATCGATGCAGATGGAAATATAGTTTCGAAATATGAAAAGGTTCATTTATTTGATGTCCATATTCCCGAGCAAAATATTGATTTACGAGAATCGCGTACAGTTCATGCTGGAAATGAAATTGTAACCCCTGTTGAAACCCCAGTTGGAAAAGTTGGGCTTCTAGTTTGCTATGACTTACGATTTCCTGAAATAAGTGAAAGGCTTCGACAAGAAGGTGCTCAAATCCTAACTTATCCGTCAGCTTTCACTGTTCACACTGGGAAAGCACATTGGGAAATTTTACTGCGTGCTCGGTCAGTTTTAATTTTTTTAACTTTATATATTTTCATTCCATTTGTGATTTGATTTCACGTGGTAAATCTAGTATCATGTATCATGTACCATTTCAAAATTTACTTTTACAGGGCTATTGAAAATCAGTGCTATGTTGTCGCTGCGGCTCAAGTTGGAGTTCATAATTCAAAGAGATCGTCATATGGACATTCAATGGTATGTGTGTCTACTGCTTGAACTTTGAACCAACGCTATGTATTTTCTTCGGTACTAAGAATTAAGTAATCATTTTATGCAGAAAACTTGAAATAATTTTTTTTTTCTGATGGTTCCTGTAGATTATTGATCCTTGGGGTACAGTTATTTCTGAAGCCTGTGGATCCAACGAATTAATATTTGCTGAAATTGATTTAAAGAATTTGGTCACTAGACGAACTGAAATGCCCATTGCCCAACATAAGTAAGTAATCATTATTAAAATTGCATAAATATCATGACGTTAAATCTTCTTGCTATATCATCATTTATTTAATTGTACTCCCATGAAAACATTTCAGGCGGTACGATGTATACACAAAAAGGGACCATAAATGTACAATACCAACTTTTACTGATGACGATGTGTTTGACTTTGGGCCCGTTAAGATCAAGACAAAATTCTCGTTCCTAGAGTCTGAATTTTCTCAGGCCTTTGTCAACGCTAAATGTATAAAACCTGGGCACGTTTTGGTAATAAGCAAAAGAGTCGTTCCACGCCTCTGCCAATTGACAAATCAAGAAATCACTGACCTATATCTTCTTGTCCAAAAAGTCGGGATCATTATGGAGTCTATCCAAGGGAGTACAGCGGGTAAATACCATTCAATGATGGTATTGACATATTCATGTCTTGCTTTCTGCTTTCTTTTATCATCATTATTAATTCACATTAAAAACTTATTTGCAGCAAACGTTGCTACTCAAGACGGGAAAGAAGCCGGGCAAAGTATTCCACATGTCCATGTTCATGTTCTACCCCGCCGGGCCGGAGATTTTGCCAACAATGATGATGTATATCCAGCGTTAGAAGAACATGGGTATGCTTCAAAGAATATGAATATTATACCTTTTAAAAAATACTCTAAAGAAATAATGATGCAATCAAATGAATGATATAATACACACTTATCTCAATGCTAATGATTCATTAATGTTTCAATTGTTTTCAGAAAAATTTTGCAAGAGCCCGAACCTAAATGGAGACCACATGACGAAATGTGGGAAGAGGCTGAACTTATAAGGTCCAAAATTAAACAAGATTTTTCACACTTCTTGAAATAAAAACAAGAAATAAATAACTGCAAACATTTTTCGTCGTTTTCTTTCTTCCTTAAAAATTGGGATTCGATACTTTATTGGACATTTTTCATAAATTGATTGCTGTAATTTCTTCGATCATTGTATGCACACAATATAATGTTAAAACCTTGTACTCTAATATGCTATAATAGAAAATAATAATAATAATAGTAAGAAATAACAATGAGAAATGAGAAGCCTCAAAACGGTGTTTTTAAAGTTATCGTCACTCTATTACCGTGCGTTATAACCAATTACTATTTGTTGGAAATTTGGATTGTATTAAAAATGCATCTTATTCAATAATAGTTTGTTACAGTTATTGTATATTATATTAATCAGTTTAATGAACAGAGAATACTTTTTATGCGTTTTTCCAGTCCGGGCGCAACCTTGCTACTTTTTCTTAACCCTTGAAGCTCAAAGAAAAAATAATCAATACATATAACAATTTAGCAATAACCAGCTAACCTCATCGGGTGATTCATTGGGATTTTGATTGGAGTATGCACAATTTATAGTGACGCAAAGTGGTAGAAGTTTCAACGCTGATTATTTCTTTCAAAGGCAAACCTTCTATAGGTGGCCGATAACAATCTAAGTAATTCATGTTGAACTTGCGTTTAAGAGCATGTAAACGTAATGGTATATAAGTACGCCTATACAGAAGTCTGTAGTCTGACTTTTAGCATATTAGTTTGTTTTCCAGAAGCTGATTTCTTAGCCATTTTGACTGTGTAGAATTCCAAAACATTCATTCCATGAATTTCAATAGAATATGATCTTTACCCTATAATGTCTCTGGCATAAGGTAAATCTAGCACGACTCGCAAGTCCCTGCTGATTGCGCCTACTCCCATTAAAATCTCCAGGAATCACCTGAAGACGTTTGCTGATAAGTTTATTGCTGGTGATGCTCATCTCGGCGACATTTCACATCCTGCACAATTGCTTGCTTTATATACATGTACATATATATAATAATGTGCTTTAAAATCACTATCAGACGGTATACATAGGTACTCAAATATATATTTAAATATATATATATGTGTGTGTGTGACATGTCAAGCATATCATATCACTTTTTAGTGAATATACATACATAGTATCATAATGTAACAATATTATATACTTAGTTCATAATGTGCTATGTAAATGCATT
>JAQIVE010002800.1:0-18655 GCA_034698285.1 Sminthurinus bimaculatus | reverse complement strand
AAAGGGCTCTCGCTCACCGTTCGCAGACCGCTTACGATGCCCTGCGTTCGGTCTTCTAGCGAACACTCTGTAGATACTTAATACATATTACATGTCTTGGTAATGGATTCCTTAAAAATGTGATGATATATGCATTGAATTATTCTTGGAATCAGATCAAATAATCAATACTCTTTGATTTATTGCAGCTACATATAGCTCATTTTATATTTTATACTCACCTGTAAAGGAAAACTATGGGTGATTTAGTATATTAAGATTTTGAACTCATTTTTAGTATGATAACACGGTGCAAAATAATTTCTACAATTTGAAGTGCACCTGACGTTGACTTACTTACATGGACTGGAGGTGTATGAAATGTGTCAAAAGTCAAACTCACAATGTCCAAAATCCAAAAGTTTTTCCTCTCTCGATCAAAATAAGTATGTAGTGATATAGGTACATTATAGTATATTATAGCCCTTCCTTCTTCAATGCCAATCCTGAATTAATTGCCATGCATTTTCTGTACGAATTTAACAAAACCAAACGTGTGCACTGCACACGTTTGTTTTGATTTTGATACCATTTTCGGGCGGCGAAATTGCTGTAAATCTCTCATTAATTATGACACCTTTTTGTACACTGTACAGTGTACACACAGCTAGTCCTTTAAAGACGTCTATAGTAAAAAATCATAAATCTCTCCATGTAGTGAATTGATTTTTTGCGTGACATTCCCAAGCTTTTCTGCACAGTCCTTTCTACTGTCTTTTCTATTGTCATTTATTTTTCTCGTTTGCAACGAATTCCAGGAAGAAACTTAATTGAATTAAACAGTCTCGACTTGATTCAAAATCTATGGGGGAAATCTAGATGCATATTGTACATGTGTGTGTATAGTTAATCCTGTCTAATGTCTGGCTGGTATAATATATTACACGTGTATGTATAATGTGTTACGTGTAGCAAAGAGCAAACACAAGAAGCAGCAGGTTCATGATTTAAGAATTGTAGTGTATCTACTATCTAGCTACCCATGTCTAGCCTTTGTTTACACATGGAAAGGAATTGATTTGATTGACAATGGCGTGCTCGCTGAGAAAGAATAGCAAATCGAGAGTATTTCCTTGGCCTACCAACTTTATAATTTATTGACACACTAGATAAACAAATCATTATTACATCAGCCATTTTACTAAGGTCCGCACACTCTTAGTAAATACATATACATAACTTGATTCAAGTTTTATGATGGCAGAGCTCAGGATTCAGTAGGAACAGAACAAGAACAACCAAACAGACGAGACAAAAATGATTTTAGAAAATATATTCAAATGCTCTGTAATTTTTTTTGGTTCGATGCAATTTCATTCTTCTAATACATTCTAATTTCAAATTCTAAAACATATGTAATATGTAAGCGCAAATGCCCAAAATATCAATGATGATCAGGAATCAGGATACATCTAAATATAAATGTTATGTAATATCCTATACCAGATTATGCTTTTGTATGATAAATGAGACGTATGTATAAAGGCAGTAGGTATTTAGGTAGTTGTACATTATGCATTATGCATATTGTACTTTGTTTGTAGTCGCCTTGCCAAACGACAGAAACCAGAACCCCTAAAACGTGACGGATAGACAACACGGACAACAATAGACAAATGTGAGCTATACATTTTGTTATGTTGTATGTACAGTTTGAATAGTTTGCAATAATTACTCGTATATTTGTATTCGTATCCTGGTCAGGGTGCGGATTTCAATCTTTAATTCCAAGTCTTTTGTGAATTGTAAATAAATAATAAATACGTATCATTTTTCCATTTTCAAGGAGCAACGCGATAAAGAGATTTATCTATCTGTGTATTACACATACCTTTTAATTTTATTGATTGGGACCTTAAATGATCTGTGTATCTGCTTTGTGCATCGTATATTATATTATAAATTATAACCCTTGTTAAATATTACATTACAATTGTAATGTTCAATATTTAAAGCCAAAATTGAGCTAGTCATCAACAAAAAGTATAAAAAAATGCCACATGTTAAATTTCGAATAGTCTCTTTATTACTTATCTAAAATATTTCCTAATAGCAAAATGCTAATACACAATATACACACACGATAAAGTGCAACCTGCCAAAAACATGCACATCTTGATGTCAATCTCTAATCGATATCATTGTAAAATGTATGTATATTTCACACATAGAGAAAGCGAGACAGAAACTTTGAGCAAGTGCACATTCTAAAAAAAATCTTTTGATTAGCCTGTGTTTCACAGAATAACGATATAAAAGACGACAATAACAATAATTTTAATATTTTTTATGAATGTAAAAATGTAGAGTAGGTAATTTACATGGTACACGGACGGTGAATGTGGATAGTGGATGGAGTGTGCAGTGTGCATGCGACAGTCGACAATGAAAATGACAGGGCAATAAAATGTATCTGGATTTTTCATCTCTCATTTATTGATGTCATGCAGCAGTCTGCATTTTCTCAATACTCAATAAATACAATATCGTCAATCTCCATACTTAAGTAAGATATTATAAGCATGTAAATACTTACATATGTACACATGTACATTGGGTTTTATTGATGTTGATTATGAGAGAGTCGAGAGTCACACAGGTGAAGATTTTATTTCATGAGAATTATGAGCACTGAGGCTGTCACTTGAGACAAGATAGAAAACTCTTGCCTTTTGGTTCTGGTCTCATTTTCCATGAGGTTTTATGGTTGCATAAGAGTAAAAAATATATTCATAAGGACAGTGTAGGTATATTACATACATATACACCTGTACAGTTCGGATTTGAGAGTAAAACGACTTAAAAAATATGGGAATAAATAAATATATTTAGGACAATTAAAAATACGAATAGAACTGCATTTATTGTATGTATATATTGTGTGCTAGTTATTAAGTTATTTTCAACGTACTTGTTACTTGTACTTGCTCCCTATTGTGTATATTTTTATTTTGTACAATACAAGTATATTAAAAATATTGTGTGGATTAAATTGTTGAGCTATGCACAATGGATTGCTGATTAATAGCCGTGTACACAGACTTAGAGAGAATTATATTTCTGTACACTGTACACAATACACAACTACACACATTCACTGTGTACTACTGAGCATTGAAAATGAAAGTCAGAAAAAGCGTCATGCTGAGGCATCTCCCTTTTTCTCATTCATTCTTCATTCATGATGTCGATCGACAATTCATTCGATCAATTGATCTCTCCATCAAAAATCAAAATCAAATCAACTGTTGATCTCCAAAAAATACCCAGCATCAGATCAGCATCGCAGACTGCCATACAAAAGTTGTATGGTAATATTATAAAATATTATAATCTCTCATGTCATAAATAAATAAATAAATACCTAATATAAATTGATTCACGACTAAACTACACCATTATTATCCATTATCATGGATGCTATGATGTGTATTGTGTATGTAAATACTTATATTTTAACACCATGTGATGTAATCGAATTCCATTATCAGATGGAAAAAATCGCCATCACAAGATGAAAAATGGAAGCACCTTTCTATAAATATCGAATGCCTTATTCTTGCTCTATTTTCAACCCCTTTAAAATTGTACATTACAGATTTGCACAAGCTTTTTTCTTCTATTTCCTCCAGTTTGAAACTAGTTTCCGAAGTATGTGTAACATACCGACTTCCCCTAAAATAAAGCTTCTGTGAAGTTCCGTGTGTACTTACATAGGAATACACTATTTGAAATTAACATTATTTATTGCATTCCTGGTTCCGGAAGAACAAAAACAGTAGATAAATGAACCTGAAAGATAACAAAAGTAGAATTGACATACACACGCATATTTTTCTCATCTCTGCAGTTTTGACATCTTGACGCACAATACAAGAAACAAGATAGACACATAGATAGATGCACGTAAGTAACCAAAAAACAACAATACTACTGTATGATACTTTATTGATTATTGATGATAGTCTATTGATTTGGTAGAAAAAATCAATGAGAAATACATGTGTATGTAGTGAAGGCTTTGATCTTGCTGTCTCTTGGATAAGTTAAAGGTGAGTAAAATGAAATACTTATGAAAAGCCAAAAAAAATTTACAAATCAAGGTTAAAAAGTCTGTCTCGCACACAGCCGTATTTTTACATATTTTCACACACATATACACACACACAGAAGACCATTAACCATTAACTTTGACCAAGTTGAACCCACCCAGCGACACCCCGACCCGTCAAATAAAACGAGAGGTAGACACATACATAATACATATGTATCCAACATTAAATATTACACATCAACTTTGCTTCTGGCGGATCACGACTTGACTTGGCTTTGCTCTCTTATTGCTCACTCCCTGACACTGTATACATATGTCATGTCAGTCAGTCAGTCAGTTTGTAGTCTGAACATATTTTCTTTATGGATATTACATAAATATAGTACTTATATACATACATAATACATAGGTATTTTATGGCGTGCATCATACATACATATTATGCTATAAATTATAAATTAAAACAACAATATAAACTACTGTATATTATGATATGATATAGTTTAGTTTAGTCAGAAAAAGATTGATCGATTAAAATTTTTTAGCGTCTCGTGTGCGTACATGTATGTTTATGTCTTTTTGACAGTTGAGTCTCGAGTCTCTACTCTGAGACAGAAAGGTCCTTTCTTTGTCCATTTTCATTAGAACAGAATAGAATATAGAATAGAATAGAAAATAGAATAGACGATGCATACATAAATATATAAATTCCTATAGTTGTAAAAAATGAATCACCCGCCGAGCATGAAAATATTATGTGAATAGCGGTCAAGAGCACTGATACAATTAAATAGACACACAAACAAAACGCAGCTCGACGCTCAATACAAAATACACACACACACACACACGTTTGATCGTTTAATAGAGATCCTGTATCACTTTCCTTCGTTTCCTTTTCAATTCAATTCAATTGAGTGCAGTGCAATGCAATGCAATGTCATATATGCGATGAATCTCGAGACAACTACCGTTTATCAGCAGGAGAATCGCAATTTATCCATAAGTGTCCATTAGACGCATTATTGTTATTGTTACAATGTGTCTAACTACTTATTACCTACTTACACACACACACACACACATACGGACATAATATTGTTATGTATGCTACGCCTATCTCACGTACTCACTTCTTTTCCAGTTTCCCTTTTTGATATTGCTGCTAGCTGTCAACTGTACGTATGTACAAGCCATGATTGTGAATTGTGAGACACCCAAAGTCATCCAAATCAAACCAAAAGTCAGGTTGATCAGGGTAAGAGATTAAATAATGTGTAACACTGACTCTGATTCCATCCCACACGTACATATACAGACATAATAAGTAATAAGTACACACACAGTCAAAGTCAACTTCCTACTCAAAGACGAAAAGCATAAGGTGTAGATTGTAAAAATTCAGTAAGTGTGCAAAACATTCACACACGTACCGCATATTCGGCTCTTTTCATTTCCTTTACTGTTTTTATATGTAATAAGACTTATATTGTTTCCTCATTAGGGTTAATCAGTCATAAGTCTCATTAGTCAATCAATTTAATTCACAGGTAATAAAATACATGGAATTATTATCTCAAATTATCAAGTCACAAGATATATAGTAGTATACGTAAAATAAGCATAAAAATAAAACTGACCAAGTCGATGTATTATGTTTATTATTTATGACTGTAAACTGTAAGTAATGTTATTGTTGTTGTGTACATGTAGTTGAAGTTGATGAGGGTGGAGAAAATTCCACATTTTTCTTAATTTTGACCTTGACTTTTCATTTTTGACCATTTAGTTTGTATTTATTTATGCTCACCTACTCTAAATTACTTATGTGTATGAGATGAGGGGCGATTAAATACGAAAATGATTAGATACCGACTTATCTTTTCGAAAAGTTTTGCCTTCAAAGGTTGCTCTGTATTCTACCGTGCTCATTAATCCGCGCATTCATTCATTCATTTATTTGCAGTTCAGATCGTTCATCTAGTCAATTGACCATTCGATACAGCTAATTAAAAGCAGGGGAAAATGCATAAATATTTCTTTCTTTAATCTGCACATTGTAAATTGCATATTGATATGCACTGTGGATTTTCACATGTTTTTATTTATTGTCCACTCTTTTGACATTTAACATATTGCAGCATTAAAGGTGCCTTGCAAATCTTGAGGGTTGTCCTTTATGAGGAATCTGAGACTGGAATGAAAAATGGAAACAACTTTCAGAGACTTTGATTTTCATTACATATACACTTTAATACACCTTGCACATGGTTGTTGAGAACTTGAGACTTGAAAGATAAAAGGAAAGATATCGGGATATGAATGAAATGAATGAACCAAGGAATAACTCAAAAGTGTCATATTATTATAGCTAACTGTATGTATATTAGCTCAAGCAAACTCGTCGGCTACAAGCCATAAGAATATTACGGTCAGGAGTAGCTAAACTGCATCTAACAACAATACACAGTAAATAGACGATATTATAGCGTTGAATTATGCGACTAATGGAGTCGGTAGCTCACGTCTCTGTAAAACCTATACAAAAATGACTATATATGTACATCCTGCATATGAAGGTACGCCTGAAAGAGCAGACTGTATGCGGCACAATAAAATAAAATTTCAGTAAGAATTCATACTCACCATCAAGCAAGTATGCATGAGTATGACTAGTTAAATGGAAAGGTAAAGAGTAAGTTAATAATATTGAATATGAAGACTCCAACTATTTATTTTATATGTATAGCCATTTCAGTTTAAACCTAGTCAAAGCCGTCAAGTCGAGAAGAAGGGAATTTTTTCAAGGTTCCTCACAATTAAAATTAAATCCGACTCAACTATATGCATATACATATTAAATACTGTTGCATAAGATATTAAAATCATGCATAAAGTTTTGTGTATCGGTTTGGTATTACTTGTACATACGTATGTATTATAAAAATAAACGCGGATCTCTGCTTGTGCATTAGGTAGGTACTTTTGTTTTTGTAAAGAGAAAGAAGGAGAGATGTTGGATGCATGCATTTTTTAAATAATACATAACTAATTGTTTCTTCTCTTTCTCTGTCTCTGTGTCTTTGACATTTGGACATAATTACGATGGATGTGAGTGTATTAGTAGAGTGAGAGGGAGAAAGAGAGAGAGAGAGAGAGAGAAGGACGTTTCTTTAAATAAGTACATAAATAAATTAGGTTCTAAATACTCGGGGACAATTAGACAAAAATAACTTACAAATGAGATCTTGTAGATGCTCAGCATCTAATTTAGGTATTTATTGCATCTACGAGCAAGAAGCAAGGAGAGTCGACTCGATTTGATAACAGAGAAGAAAGGAAGAAATCAAAAGAAAGAAATGAATCCAAATCCAAGCACACGTTCATTTAACGCGCACTGGCTTCCCTTTCAGTGCATATACCTTCATACTTCATACAATATCATTATGTATGTAAACATACGTAGGTACATTTAAATGCAAGTTCAGATTAATACTATTCAGACGGAACGTGTATTATGTAGGTGAATATACATAAGAGCAGTATTGCATACGGTACAGATGAAGACTTGCTGTAAGATGCATAAAATATGGAACCACAAAACCGCACAAAAGAATTTTATTACTGAAAATTTTTCTTTATGGATGGTGAGCATGTATGAACAATGAACATGAATATCTGCATTATGTATGGAATCAAATAATGCAAAAAAGGCAAGTGGTGAATGATACATTTTTATTTTTTATAAGGTTGGTATTATCTGACCACTAGCGTCTGTGCTTACTCCACATACATAATACATTCTGTCCCTAATCCAATAGTAGTTGATCGCTTGATCTCTAACCTTGTACACTCATATTATATTTTTTTGCATGTGTGATATTGTGACCATTGTATTGACAATTGAAAGATTTTTAATTAAATCAATACTTTGAATAAAATGAAAAGGTAGAAAGGAAAGTTGCTGCATAGATGCCTCAGAGATATTGTTTCTCATCATACAACTTTATACAAGAAAAGTTGACAAAACTAGCATTATGTCGAATAATTTTTGGTGTGTAAAAACTCGATTTTTTAAATAAAAGTAGTTAATCGCACATCATATCAACATTAATGTTTAATACTAATCTATACACTATACAGATACAAACACTCTCAACAAGGGATGAAATTATGAGTAAAAAATCTTCAGGTAATGAATGGACGAAAGCAATGATGAAAAGTGTGAGAATAAGCCGCTGGCGAGCCAGACTTTGACTTGTCAACGTAATTAATTATGCTCAGACTAATTAAGAAAAAAGTAGCCAGACGTATGTATGTAAATATTATGCACTGGTACTGGATACTGACAGCTTTTGTGCATACATATTTGCATGACACACACTGATATTCAAAACTCTGGCTCTGTGGCGGACTGCTGCTTACTGTTTACTTATTCCTTTGGTACATTTGATATGGCGCTATAAAAAATGCTATACGCGTGAGTGTGAGGAATTTGAGGAGAGGATGGAGACGAACCAGTTTTGCTTTGACTAACTTGACTACAGGTACTAATTAGCATGTAATTAAAGAAGTTTCGGATGTTTTCAAGCTGCATTTTTTGTGCAAAGGCAGACAGAAAATGCCACTGTCAAATGTGGTGCATGTGCATTTTTCAATTACACCTCTTACACTAAACTACTAATTTAGACTTTAGAAGCTAAAATCCCAATTTATAATCAATCAATACATTTATTGTATAAATTAATGTAAGATGCATGCAAAGTTGACGGTATACAAGCTTCCACATGTAAGGTATACACATACATAGGTGTTACATATTCGGTAAAATTACCTAATCGCGCAACACCTGCATAAGGTTATTCAATTATAATACTGAATACTGAATGTAAATATTTAAAAAAAAATCCAATTAATGTTTTATTGACATATAATTAATATGTAATACACTACACATATCGTTATGGACATGCCGCCTCTCTTTGCCTATTGTCAGTTGACATTTAGGAGAAAAGGGAACGATCTCTTTTCTTTCCTCTGTAGATGCCAACTGCCAACATAAAGACGGATTCCTCTGTCTATATTATGTTATCTGTGTGTTCAATTCTGATGTATTTTTTGGAGTTTGGAAAAGTGGACGCTGAAGGTGATGAAATTTTGTCACTCTTGAAAAAATCTCAAAATAAGTATCGTATTACTTATTTGTTACTTCCACACAATACACTAGACTTTTCAATATACAATACTGGCATTGAAAGATCATCATGTCAGCAACTTTGTCAATTGAAAATTGAACATGATACGAAACATATGTATGTTGTATAGAAATGAAGAAAAAATATGGAATGTGATCTGTATTTTTATTTTGAAAGAAGAAAAGATTGCAAGTGACAAAAAAATTCAAATAAAGCAAGAAAATGGTGAACATGAACATATGTACATACAGTGTAATACATGTGTATGTATATTGTATATGTATGTATGTCGGAAAAATGTATCGTGACTTTGACACTTGAAACCTAGAGATTTCTTCCTGGAAACCAGTAATTTAAACTTGTATAACATAATATGTATAATATAGAATGTCAGTAGCATAAGAGAAAAAACTGATACGATAATTATAAGATTAACTAGCTAATATTCACACTGTGTACAAAATATTGTTAAATAATCTAATAATGAGCTATAATGAGCTTACCTTTCTCAATATAATTGTGTTTACTTTCGATGACACTTTACAATTTATTTGCTTATACTGTATATCAATAACCAATAACAATAGCATTTTTATTATACATTATGGTATAGTTGTTATGATATTGTTATCATTACTATGATTGGCTTCATTTATATAATATAGTAATAGTGCATTGTATTTTTATGTTTGGAATTCATGGGAAATAATTAGAATGCCGAGTGCATAATGACAACAAGTGTCAATCCGTCATCATCAAGATCATCTCATGTATGTAGGTATGTAAGTGTATTATAACATTTTAGAGAACATAATAGCGTACATGGAAAACAAATATGAATAAAATCAATCAGCTGCTCAACCTGTTATACATACATACATAATACATACATACATTTTTATTATGTATTTATACATATGTATACTGACAAGCAGACAGTGAGAATGACTTTGTTTTGTTGGTGTTGGTTGCCTCTCCTCCTCTTTTGCATGGTCTAGTCCTAGTCATTGCCAGAGATAGTCTGGCATTGTCAGAAATGGTCTGCAACTGTTTACTCTTGCTGTCACCTCTCCTTCTGTGATCTTGTATGTGTCTGTGGTCGCTTAGAGAAATGGAGAACTGCGAGAGAAGAATGTGGTATTTTGTTCAGTCAGTAGGTGACTGAAAACTGAAAAGGTACATGATATTATGATATGGATATGATTTGTGAGCCGACACAACACCGATGACATAGACCGACTTACTTTCGTTAGTAACTTTGGCCCATGTGTGATTTTATTTGATTTCAATTTCCATTCGATGAACTGCACAATATTAAATTATTAAGCATTATCAATTACAGCAAGCTGTTTACTCGAGTTAGTCATCACATCACCCTCTTTGGCCTCCCTCTGTTTTCAATATGTTTTTGGTCGAGATTTAGTACCTCTAATTCTTTGTTTTAGTTGAAGTGCATCAATTACAGATGATCGAGTTGAGAAATTGAAATGACATACACAAGTACATCAACCATGCAGTCATAAAAGTGATCGGAGATTCTCAATGCTCAATCTACAAATTAAATTGAGCGTACATGCACAAGACACAGGCTGAGATCATTCTAGTCTAGTTATGTTCTTGCCCTATGAGATTCTTGTTCTTTTCTTCGACGTAATGCCATTAAAAACGAACATTTGAGAGTTTCCGAGTGAACACATACACATACATATTTACATTTATAAATATCAGAACATATTTCTGACTCCATGTGGGTGTCCGCCATTAGGCCATTAAGGATTACAGATTATACTTTATGAGGGCTATACATATGTATATGTAATATCTATGTATGTGTACCAGTAGTTAAACTTTTAACTTTAAACGTTCCTTTTATAACCTAACTCTCACACCTTTGCTCCCACTGCATGCATTATGCATAATCTCTATCTGCATTGATGCTCCGGCCAAATAATGAGCAAATGTCAAATATCATTAACTTCACAGTATGTTTACATTCATCCGTTATGACAATGATTATGAGTTATGACATGACTTATTATACTACGGCCAACTCATTATCCCCTGTGCTGTGATTTATTATGATTTTCTATCACGTATTTGTAAAAGGTGACAAATTTTTATCTCTTATTGGTTCTTGTTTGCTTTTTTTCCCTTTAAATCTTTCCATCCATTACTCTAACTTAATTATGAATATTGCGGACCTTTCTGCCACAGACGATAGAATAAGAGCATACCAAAATCTGTGAAAATAAGCTTAATGTCCGTCTTGATGTTTTAAGTGTTTATGAGATTGGATAAGACTTTTTTCAAAGGGCGCATTAGAAAAACATCTTATGTTTTGACACGATTTTGGTCAAAAATCTTGACAATCTAGAACAACTTTTGACGAGATTTTCATCAAATTTTAACAAAATCTCATCAAAAGTTGACAATCTTGTCAAGTCTCATCAAAATTTCATGATATTTCATTACAATCTCAGCAAATGCTATCAAGTCTCATCAAATTTCATCAAAATCTCATCAACTTTTCATGAAATTTCATCAAAATCTCATCAACTTTTCATCAAATCTCATCAACTTTTCATCAAATTTCATCAAAATCTTATCAAATTTTCATGAAAGTTCATCAAAAGTTGCCAACCTTGTCAAATAACATCCAATTTTCATGAGATTTGATAACATTTTTATCGAAGGGTCCATTGCTTTTCCAATTTTAATGTTCAAAACTGATTAGAAAAACGAAATAATTGTAATTCAATTAATTAGTGAGCAAGTGGCTGCAACGCTCTGTAAATCGTATGTATCTACATAACTAATAGGTACGTAAGTAAATGGATGCAGACGTGCAAAAAGAGGAGACATGGAGAAGGATGCAGGTTTAATTACTCCAATGGCAAATGGTATCTTATGCATCAGAAAAATAAGAATAAGCCATAAATGTTTCTCCATATCAACACTCGTCAAACTTTAATCAATTAATAATTAAAGTGGAGTGTGTTTGAATCAGTAATTAAGTGTCAAAGCTCATAACTATGTAGACAATCGCATTCGCATTTAGCCTTTGCTTATTTTTAATTAAAAAATTAAAAAATTCAATGAAATAGTTACTTATGTACATGCGAAAGGAATAAAATACTGAGAATCAACGAACATATACATACATATACAATCCATATTTTTCACTTTTCGGTATTGGGATTGAAAGAGTCTAGCCAATGAGTTGATGTATGCAAAATATGCAAATTATGAGCATGTCAAATGTCAATGTTGAATAAACGTGTGAGCAACAATGCTAATCAATAATATGATAATATAAATACATTATGGTTATAGAGATTGTATATTGGCTGCTGCTTTAAAAGTGGATCAGTATTTTTTGGCATTGATGCCCCTCAACTATTTTGACTGCTTTTTAGCTTTTAGCCCTCAGAAATCTCGCGCTAAATAATAAATAATAATACTAATCAGCTCTGTTTTGTCGTTGTCGATTGTCGTCAATTCCTATGCATACAAACATTTAATGTGTCTCTCAACTCCTACTCAAAATTCCAATCAATTTATTTCGTTCCAAATTCTTAATGCATTCTGTCAGCGGACTAACAATAAGAATTAGATCTCCGTCTCTTCTCATGACCATCGGTAACGTTCAATTCCATATAGTTATAATGATGACGCTTGATTGATATCATTGTTATTACTGAATGTTCAACATTTTATTGAATTAACTACTATCAAATGCAGGAAAATGCACACACGTTCATTATGCTTTTTTTGCCACTGCTGTTCTTACAAGACAAGTACATCCAAAAACTACATACAAAGGCGTCTCATTGACAGCTGCATAATATTATGCATGCATCTCGACTGACGTCTGACTGACTGTGTTTACTAACTGAATGCATCTATAGCAGACTTCGTCTAGTCGTCTGTGTATTCGCCTTCTGCCCATTCAGACTCACATATGCATATTACATATCATCATATGTAAGCTTAAATAAATGCAAACTGTGAAAAAAAGATTTTTCTTTCACTCTGGTTATCTGCCTTGTCTTTTAATTGTAGTATATTAACAGAACGGCCCATTAAACACGAGATAAACGTAATTAAACTTTATGTTCTACATGAACCATATTTTTGTATATTTACAGGCCTTTTACATAGTCAATGCTAACGATTGCATCTATGTACATTCGATGTTCCATGTACAGTGCAAAATATAAAATTTGCAGAAATGTTTGTCCTCGTCTCATATGTATATTTCTCTAGATTTCCAAGCTATAATAAGTCACTTCATAATCATTTAATTTGCTCATGAACTTTACTAATTTTGATCTTTTATACCACTTTACAGAGAGATTATTTACGTATGTAGGTATGTGTCAAAAAAAATTAAGAAAATAGTTTTATTTTTGATTTTTCTTGAAATTTTTTATCAATGAATGAGGAATATTGAGTCGGATAAAATCTATATACAATTAATGTTGTTCCGATTAATTAATTAGCATAATACATTTTAATGACGCTTTTATGTTAATTGGATGAACTTGAACATATGTAAATTGGACATTGCACACATATAGATGCTTATCATGGAGACTAGACGTACAACAAAAAAGATAATGATTACACATTATTTCGTGGTATTGTAATCAGTAATTCTTGTTCCGATCTTTATCTTTGGGACTGCGATGATATAATAATTATATCGTTTGATAATTAATAACTTTATCTCTCATTATAAAATCGGTTGATGATGATTGATAGATAAGTAATAGACGTCGTCGTTGTCGGAACTTGTATATCTATGTATGTACTTATGTACTTGCATTGTTCTTGCATTTATTCATGTATCTACATATACTTGCCTTTTGTTTTTACAGTTCTTGATGAAAGGGAAATGTGAGTATACAAAACAATCTCAACTATCTATTATCATATTATGTGCCCCAAGTTGATACATTAAAAGTATGATATATCTGTTAAAAATGATAATCTCTCATATTATAACTGCATAATGTGTATAGTATATGATGTATTATAATCTCTGCCTGTCTGTCGTCTTTTTTATCTTGCTGCATAAATACACAGTACATTTTTGCATTGTATACACTCACACAAGCAGAATGATGAGAATATAGGATAAAAGGAACATCATATTGATATCATACCAAAAGAAGGTAGAAGAAGTTGTACTGGTAAGTATATATATCTAAGCATATCAAATGGCAGTAGTAACAACAATAATACAACAATACATTAACATTAATGGTATTGTTTTTGCTGTGCATTTGCTCTCGTATAATAAACGTGTGATTAAAAGGCTATCACATGGAACTAATTTGTACACGGATAAACGTACAATCAATTTTGATAATCGGCTGTCGATAGTCAAATGAAACGTGAAACATGTTATTACATTATGCCCATTGTACAAAGTAAGTACAGTCAATACAATGTATGTGCAGTAGGTATGTATGTATGTATTTAAATTACATTACACAGCATCTCTATAATCTATACACAACACAACGCACAAAACCAATGATTAGATGTAGATGGATGAACAATGATGGTACATAACAGGATTGTTCTTGTGGTGTTTGAAACAAATTTTTTTATGTAGTGCCTGGCTCTAATGTATATAATATTATCTATCTGTATTTAATGTTGATGTGGTCATTATTCTTCATTCACCATCATCGACTTTAATTCTTTTCAATTACTCACTTGGAAGATTGTGTATGTATGTATGTTTTTTATACTTATACTCGTACAATTGTACATTGTTTCTGTTTTTTGCCAGTGTGTACAAGTGTATTAGTCATATATACAAAGCCTAATAAGAAGCCAAAGACCATTCCACAAGATTGTTTAAGCTCGAGGGAACACACAATGTAAAACAAAGCAACTTCTTCATTGTAAGCATTAAACATCAATAACATACAGATCAATCAATTATTGCATTACAATACTATGTGCGTGTATATATATTGTCTGTTTCTCTTGCCAAGTTACCACTCTCAGATTTAATGGTTCAAGTTAAACAAGTGTATGTAAAACTGAATTCCCTTCAAAATCAAGTGATAAAAATATGACTTAAAAAATGTGCAACTATGTATGTATGCACAATGTACAAGTGCACAGACAAAGTAATAAAAAAATGATCTGAATTTGCATCTCTCTCTCCGAGGTGGTTCATCGACATTTGAGTTTGACTCTTATACAATATTTATTTTGTTTCACATTCCTCTCTTTTTCACAGTCTAACAAAAGGCATACACATACATATATCATTATACTGATATAATTGGTATTGATTATTGATATTCGACCTGGACTACACTAGATCAAGATCTGCATGTCAATTATTTATAATTGCTCTACTATTATTGTTTCATTTTCAAACTTTTACGTCAATAGTCAATAATACACTTATAGTTTTGCTGGTCTTTAATCTATCGACTATCAGCGAAAGACATAATATTGCACATGCACAATCTTACGATTAAATAGTCTGTTTTTCTCTTTCCATGATTTATCACCATTTACTACAGTTATTATCTTGTCAAAAAGTTAATTTAATAATTTAAACGCTAACACTGCACAAAGTCCACAGTGTACACAAAATATATACTTATACTTATTACTTATAAATGGTTAGTACACGTTATACATACATACATTTATGTGACAAGAATTTTGACGACCGTCAAACTTACATACATTGTCTATTAGATCATACTAATAGTACTATAAAAACAAATACTGATTAACTGATACTGTTCAACTTTTATTAAAATTCAGCAGTTCCCACTGATGATATTATGAGACATGCATAAGTTATGCTGGTAAATATAGGGATATTATAAGGAGCTTAAAATTGACCAATTTTCAACTAACGGCGTTGTTGATCAAAATTTTAACAAGTAAAGCTTAAAAAGCCAGAGATTCTTTAGATACCGTAAAAACTCAAATAGTACGACGGCGGGAATTCAAACTGAAAACACTAGTACGGCTGCCGTACTATTTGAGTTTTTACGGTACTTCCATTGGCAGTATTTTTTCTGGGGCTGTAAAGTTACCCCAGAAAACCAATTCCGCAATAAAACTTATAACATGTGATCATGGGGCTCTAATAAAAAATGGAGACTAGAATGGACCCCAGGGTAACAGGAGTCTTTATTTCCTTTTTTGTGTGAATGTGTTTTTGAAAAAGTATCTAAAGAAAAAATACCTTCAACCTTACTCATTTAACCTTTCGAGTTGTCAACGGGAAATTGTCAAAACTGACTAAAAAAATCAAAACTGAAGAATGTAAGATGTTCTTACAAAATTAGCAGGATTTCCGGTTGTTTATTTTCTGAAATGATTCATCTCAAAAGAAATAAAAGAGATCAGAGATACTAGAGACATTACATGAGCGCCATTAACACATTTAGTGGTCACTGATAATAAAATGGAGGGTTCTAATTTCCTATACATGTCAATACATTGTGCATATCATACATGAAAACCCCGTATGTATAAAATAAATATGAACTACGAAATGAACAATATGCGACAAAAATTTACAATATACAGTTAAGTATGCAATATAAGGTAAAATATCCGTACAACATACAATATACATTGGGCTTTTACAAATTTTGCAGGTATAAAAAAACTAACAATCCTATTGTTGAGTTGTACAAAACTTACTTAAAGTATGTACCTAGTGTATAACACTAAAAACTGTAACAATTTCTTGTATGATGCACATCAGCTTATCCAAAATGAGGTGTATTGTTGAAGTTCTTCAACTTTTTTACTATAAATGTACATATGTACAATGTACATGCACAATTTATTTACAATTCATCTTGACCAAGAACAAATTTACAAGTTTGAAGTTTTGAATGAAAACTGGCATGCTGCACACTGCAGATATTGCACCAGTTCTAGACAGTCTCATTATTATCTTTAACTATCACGGCTTTCTGTGTGTTACCATTTAGTAATTATTATCGGGTCAGAGTCAGACATAAACATACTATAAAATAATATGTGAATGCTTACATTTTTTCTAGTTTAATTTTTCAAAGGCCAAATATGTATTTTATCCTTCAATTCATTTTTTTCTTGCTTTTCATCTCGCTTCAAGTCAATTTCCTTTCAATAATATGCAAATTTATAGTTTATCTTCACAACAGTTGACTGTTCCTGTCAAAATCTTGGGGAATTACACCATGATGATGTGTTGAGTCGAGTGTTGAGAAACGGAGGACAAATCAACTTTGTAATAAGGCAGATAGATATCTTATGACTATTTTTCTATGCCCCACGCATTATACATGTTGTTAATGTAGAATGTTCAAATGCCAAATACTGACTGATTTAGCCTGGCATAGCATGAATTGACAGTTTTTAAAGACTCCATGGACAAACGTGAGAACAAACGGAAGGAAAATGAACGGCAGCAGAGGCAACAAGAAACGAGGAACTACAAATCTCAAAGTCGAGAAGCATGAACGTTAACGTTATTATGGATATCCCTAAAGGTTCTACAATAAGTTTATCCAGTACAATCGTATACATACATACAATAAATGATAATGAAATCGGATCAAAGGAAAACTTTATGGTGGATACATAGAATGACAATGTTAACTGCATTGCAAATAAAGTGCAAATAGATGAGAGAAGGAGATCTTATACTTATTTATAAAAGAAGTTTTATTACTTTGTTAAACAGTTTTCCTTTGTTGTTCTTTGCAAATAATATCCCCATTTAAACTACATTACAATATATGGGTTATGCGTTATGTAATAAAACGTTTATAAAATGACCAACAACTTGTAAGAACACTCTACATACTAAATTTATCATGAATCATGAGCTACATATAACCTACAAAATATGCTATAGTAAATATACATTTTACATGTTCGTATTGTCGTTACTATCCTCATTATACACTGTACACACAGATCATAATGTGTAATAACACAGACCATTTATGCACGTTTTACCTTCTGAACTACACGTCCTTATAGGTATAAAAACAATTTGCCATTATATTGTATGACTCCTCGACAGAATCACAATTTATTTATTGAATCACTTTGTACAGAGAGTATTAGTATAGGTACACAGGGACAACGAAATAGAACCTTTAAAACAGTACATGATATAATGCTATATGCTATATAAGATCTTGTTACCGGTGGGAGTTTGAACGTGAAACTGGATTCGTAGTTTGTTTATAACCTGGTAAAAACCAGGCCATTCAATGGTTTTCATTTGTTTGGTTATTCATCATACTTTCAGTATATATATTAACCCGTAAAAAGACACCTATGTGTCAAATGACACAATGGCATATAGCTT
>JAQIVE010002799.1:0-18655 GCA_034698285.1 Sminthurinus bimaculatus | reverse complement strand
GGGTCAAAGTTTGACCTTGTGTGACCCCGAGACCAGCGCCACCTAGAGTCTGGTAGATATTCTGAAAAAAACTTTCGCTCTTTGTCCACAAGTGAATTTTAACCTCATGTCAATATTCGCAGTGGTTCCAGAGATATGATTTTTAAAAACTGTCCTGTTTAATGCTGAACACCCTGTATATAAACATATGCCCTCTTCAACTCAACTCTGACTACGAGTGTTGTTCACTCAACATCAACACAACACAACATGAACCCACATCTACATACATTCTCTCGTCTGCATTTTTTTTCTTCTCTTCATCATCAATATGATTATCATCATCATCCATGGAAAATTGGTACAAGGGCTGTCGTCGTGTGTATGCATGTATTTAGTTGTAGGTATAGACGTGATGTGTGTTTTGTTGTGTGCTCTGCTGTCCATGTCCAAGTCCAAATGTCTGTGTTGTTTGTGCCTTCATATTCTTCATATTTTGCTTGGCCTTTGTGTGTGGCAAAATTATTATTCAGAAATACAAATACAAACATCCTTAGACATCACATCAGTACATTGTACATCACATCACAGTATACATAGTTTAGTAGCTTTTGTATCACGTCGTATTTTCACTATACATGTATGCATTTGGCGATTCAGACAAAACAGAAACATTCAAAAATTTGAAGCATTGGAAGAAGAAAACCTCCTTGTACCTTGACATCTTAACAAAAACTTGTTTGACGTCCGTGTGGTTATTGAATAAATTTGTGAAAAATAATGTAGGAGTAGGAACAGACTTTCTCATTAAAAACAACTCACAAAAAAGTTCAAATCCACCAAAATACCGTGTTTTACGTAAAATTTAGAAATCCGTACAATTTACTTGCCCCTTTTATGCGTACAATCCTGATTGATTTCCTCTGTGTCAAAATAGGAAAAAAAACTAAACAAGGATATATACATGACGTAAGTATGAAGGATGTCCGTCTTTTTTCTCTAGGATTCCTTTTTACTGTGAAATTCATTTTTATATGCAGGCACGTAATACAATGCGCACATCTTCTTTGACTCCGTCTCAAATTTTCAAGTAGCTCATAGTTACGAGACACGAAAGATGAGAGCATATTTCGAATTCTTGTCTTGCATAACTTTTGGATTAAATATTTAGTGTACACATACATACATGCACACATATACTTACAAGGATATTTGCCATTTCAAATTTCAGTCAAAGAAGAAAGATAGTTGGAATCCAGATATGTGTATATTGTATATTGTGTGTACATACATCAGTTATAAGGATGGAAGTAAACGCAGCATTATTATTTCTCCATCTTTTTGTCAAGAGTTTTGAGCAATACGAGAGTTGACATTTTAATTCTACCTTGTTCGTGCTTACTTTGACATTTCATTTTACTTTTTACCCACTGTTTTTCCTGCATGATGGTAAAAAGTTTGAGAATCCACCTAAACAAATTTTGCCCATCTCTCGTCACAATGTACGTTGTACATCCATGAAATTCCCTTGTTTTTCATATAAAATAACTGTACCTATACTAGCCATAAGTATGACATATGTATACACATCCCCGCAGTATCTACATATAGGGTAAATGTCAGAGTAAAGTGGAAGTATGTCTTGTTAGTTTCTAATTTAAAAGGTGTTGTGTGCTTCCACCATGTATTTAATATGTGCAAGGTACAAGATTCTAGACTGTAGTACTAAAATGTATGTAGTCTGTATTGCCCTTATTGTATACGTACATACTTTGGCAATGAGGATGAGTCTTTGAGTCTTATATGTACAGAGGTCTGTCTCTCTTTTCCCTTGTCATAGAGAAGGAAAGGACAAGAATGACGAATTTATATTTGAAGAGGAGCTGGGTGAGAGTGAGAGCAAGAGCAGGAGAATCGGGCGAGGCAGCAGAGGTAATTCGGAGAATGACAACGGTGACATGTCCCAAGACTTTTCCCGACCTGGGGAACCTCCGAGTGTAAGGAAGAAACTTGTGTGTGTGTGTATGTGTATAAGTACAGTACACGACAAAGCCAATGTATACGTAATAATAATAATATCGTATAATGAAATACATGACGTGTTGTATAGCTGTATATTGTATATATGTATATATTTGCGTGAATCCATGTTCCATGTACGTACATCGTCGAAGGAGGAACGAACGAGCTAGAAGACGACTGCTCCCGAGGAGGAAAGGTAAGACGGAGAGAAAACACTTGAGTAGTCTCGATGTATTCAATTTGAAGTACTCTTCCAAATGCCAATATACCTTTGCTATTGTCAAGTTTCAAGTTTGCACTCTCTCTCTCTCTTTCTTTCTTTCTCTCTATTCCACTGTAGTCGTTTTTCGTTTCCCCATCAGCTTCCAATATTTTTTTCGTGCTCTCTACATTTCTCTCTCTCCTATTCCGAAACTTTACTTCTGCCTTGTCAATTGTAGAGTTTGGATAATACCATTGGAATAATGTCTAGTCGATTGTCAAAGTTGATATGGTACAAGTTAGTATTTTTTGTATGCTACGTAGAGATAATGATAATAGTTATACATGGCTGAGCTAGGGACTATAATAATACAACTGTAGAATATGTATACAGTATACACAGTAATAGTAATAACTAATAGATTTCACAACAACCATTTTCAATTTCCCTGGTCGAGAAACGAATACATGTACTACAAACTACAATATAATATTAGTATTCTCCTCTATTTTCTCTTTTTCCAATTCCCATTGGATTCCTAGACTTTTGTATCATTTGAAATGTACCTATAATGTGTATACTGTATACACATTTTTATGCTGTATTCTGTTCATTTGATGTCGAACTTTGAGGAAAAAGGAAAATATTGAATATTGAGACGGCTGAATTTTGGAAATTGGTACAAAGTCTATAGTCCTATTTTTACAATATTTTTCCTTCTGCATGAACAGTCTATATAAAAAATAGAATTCTAGCAAAATTTTAGCTTTTCTAAAGGTAGCAAGAAATTTGTCTTTTATTTTTCCTCAAGTATTGAGCTCTGCATGTGTAACACATTATTATAATACTATTGCTAAGCAAAACTGATGGATGAATTCAATGTAGAAAAAACCATGATAATATTTTAAGTTTATTATTTGTGGTTGCAAAGTAACCTATACTGAATTTGAAATAGGTTTTTCAGTGTTGACTCCGAGTTCTCATGATATTGAAATTCTGAAAATTTTCCGAATCCCAATACATCTGAATCCAAAAGAAAATTACAAACGACAGCTTCATGCCGAAAATTTCACATTCAAGTTTACAATTTAAAATCCCTCACAATCAAACGACGACGATGGAGACAACAACAAGTGGGGAAAGGAAATCAGTGAGCTGGTACGATGTAAGTACAAGAGGTGATTTTCAAGTTGGTATCGAGGTACCTTGAAGTACCCCATCAAATCAAGAACTCTTCCTCTTACTTTTGATACATTTCATCGTCATCATTATCATTATCATTATCATCACTATCATGAAAAAACCGACTCTACCACAAAGGCTCGAAATTTTGTACTCCATAAAGCCGTTCTTATTTTTCCAGGTATCTAATGAAGACGACGCGTTGTCTGCATCTTTATTATATCGATTTCGCCATGTTGTACTGTAGCTGTCAAGATACTGATCAACTTGTCTCCTCATCGATTTTGTTCAAATTCTTGATAAGAATTGATCCCCCGCGACTGCAGTTTATTTAGAGTACCGCATATGTATATTTAGGAAAAATATGAGCTTATATGTAAGTCTGTATGTATGTATGCGTACAAGTTAGTTGTTGTAACAATGCATGGGTGAGCAATCACAGCATTTTCGACTTTGAGCGTGTGGCGCATATAGCTTATTGCATTCTTCATAGTGCGACTTGCAAGGCTGAACGACTATAAAAGTGGTTCTTTAGCATTAAGTAGCCGACTCGATGACGATAACGATGACAATCCGGTGGATACTCTCAGGACAACGAGCAAGAAGAAGATCCAAATACATACATACATACATACATACATACATGTGTACATACATAAGCGAGCTATCTACCAGCTCAATATCTGTAGAAATGAGAAAAAGATGGTCATGTTGATGTTGATACTGGCGTTGATGATGAGCCCAATAGTGGCTTGTATGATACGATTCGATACGGTACTACATGTATAAGTTGATGATTTGTCTCCTTCCCTCTCTCTCTCTCTCTGTCCATGAATTGAGTCAAGTCGAGTGAATTGCAATATGAGAACATGACCCTTACAATGTGAATGATCCTTTGGCACCTCTCAGTCACTCTTTCGCTCTTTTCTGTCAACTATTATGCCATACATACAGCACATACATAAGCATCTACTATATTTTAGAATATAGAATAGACACGGAGATATAATGCATAACCGTCTATTTTTTCCTTTTCTATAGTTTTCAAGTTTTTTACTGCGGTTAAGGAGAAAGAGAGAGTAAAGTGAGTGAGCATGAGAGACTGCATAAGGACTGAGGAGGATATTACTTGTGTCCTAAGTATACTTATCGTTTTTAGAATACAAGTAGAAGTAGTTGGATTGGTAGTATCTACTAACCATAAGTACATACACACATACATACACATAGGCCCGTGAAATGATATCTTTCTCTCTCTCTCTTGCTCACTCTACTATTCCAAACAATTCACAATCTAAAGTCCACATCCAAACAGTCCATTTTATCTATACATCTTGGTATAAAATGACTATGACGATGACGATGGCTGTGATGACGATGACTTGAACTGGAGTAGGCTTAATACAACCAAAGAGAATCCTTGACGTTGGTCAGAGACACTTGGGATCCTCATTGGCGTTTTCTCTTCCCTCTTTCTCTCTCTCTCTCTTCCTCTCTCTTTAACTGGAACACTCAAGATCAATTCTGTAAGCAAGCCGCCGCCAAGTGTCCAAGTTGACGTGAAGCGTGGTGTAAGTTTTATTTTAAGGAGCATTACAACTTTTACAAGTCCAACTCCTCTTGAACTTGCATATATTGTCTATATACATACAAGTAAATTTTCTGCATGCCGATGGCATCGACTTTAACTGCAGGGAATACTAATAACTATACTGTTAATTATACCTTTAGATTGACCTCTAACTTAAGCTTCAAGACGAGATGAAAATATAGGGATGTGGGACATTAATTGAGTTCTTTGCAAAAAACGATGAGGAGAGTAAAAGAAGGAGGCGGCGAGTCTGGTTATAATTTAAGTATCTCTCCATCTTCATACTCGATGAACAAGGGTGCACGTAATGTGGCCGCAGAAAAATCATGAATTAAGATTTGAAAAAATGGAATTAAAGGGAGGCGGAAGGACAAGAAGAAGAGGCTGAGATCTGAGATGTTGAGGTTGAGATGCTGTGCTATGATATGATACATATGTAAGTCTGTGTAAAATCTACACTTCTTTTTATTATTTCTATGTTCAACTCTAGAAATAGCGTGTGAGTGTGCATATGTATATGCATATGCATGTATATATGTATGTATGTGTGACTCTCTCGTCTCCTCCTTATTGAAGACCCACGAGTGTGCTCCAGTCGTCTCTCAAGTATTGTTGGATGCCATTATCAATACTTCTGATGCCATATCCTCTCCTCTCCATAAGAATTAAGTCAAGTCCACAAACCCGTGAATTATGACTCTTCAGTATCCGAACATACTCTGATCTACTAGCACTTGCCAACAACTTCTAACGATAAGTTTACTAGACTCTAGACTCCAGACTTGCCTACATCTACAATATACATATACGTAATAATACATACATAATACATACATATATGTATAAATCACATTCTATTCAGCCTCTTATTTTATGTATACTTTCAAAACAACCGCATTTTTTTAACCATCGTGTATTACTAGCACTAGGACTACCACTAGTATCACCACTAATACTCAGAACCAACACCTCTTCACTCTTTGTTCCAAACACACTAGTTTATACTCATCACTTATCAGGAGGCACCATAGACCCTTTTGCTAGTACACACTACATACATTTTGCCGTACATACATACATATTACATGTAGACAGACAATCTGCCAAGTGCATATCATACACAGAGCATATAGTTGAAGACTTGAAGATAAGTGTAACAGTCAAAAAGTGTCCATGTCTAGTGTAGTGCCATCCTTGTCAGCGTCGAGATTATTATTAGTATTCATGATGTCTGTTTATTCTCCGCCATTGCCTTTGTCTTTTGTATTTGTCTTAATTGGGTCATCATCGTTAATTCTACGGCCACTAGTATACATAAATACGAGTACATACATAGTTCTCTCTAGTAGCTTTCTAGGGCCATCAAATCAATACTAATAATTATTAATTACTTCCATTAGACAGTCATTTAAATAGTGATAGAGAGACGGATGATGATGATAAATAATGCTGACTGAAAGCTTAAGAAGCGAGTTCTGTGATTATTAAACGCTATCATTATATCTGCTATTGTTTTGTTAATTGCGAGTTGAAATGAATGTAAGAGAATGATATCAAAAAGAGATTTGGCAGTGATGAAGAAGTTGATTCTGTGCGAATCTTTAGCTAAATTTTTTATGAATCTCTTAAAAAAAGAAACCGTACCATAATCATGAATGTATGGATTTTAATTGCTGTATAAAATGTCGAAACGGGGTTAGAAAAAAACTAATGTACCGTATGGCGTATTAAATAAATGCACGAATCGGGCTTCCTTAAATGTTTTTGCAAAGTGCGTGTGTACAAATAAGATGAAGTGATGGGACTTGGATTCTTGATGACGATCAAGAGCTGGGATCTCGAAAATTGCAATATAATAACATAATAATACAAATAAGTACATAAGGACTATTAAAATTACTATACATGCATAGGACTATGATACATGCGTAGTAATGCATATCTCTCTTGTCAGCATTTGGAGGAATAGAATTAATAATGAATGAGAGTACAGATATGAAGTATATAGACAAGTGATTTCATGTGCTTCAACTACTACTCAAATCTCAAATACCTTGCGCATCATCTGTATGATGTGTATTTGTATAATATGTTGTAGAGATATTATATGTAATATGTACAGATGCCATGGTATGGGTAATGGTAAAGAGCAATTTGGAGGAGAGTTTGAAGGGGTTAAATTGTTGCCAAGTACAACTCTGTCACCTTTTTTCATTTTTCAATTAAATAAAGCCAAAGTGTTCTTGATTTGATTTGAGGATACTTGGCCAACATGAAAGCCCGTTGAGTCTTTGAGTGATTCGATAAGCTTTCTCCATTATACATTCCTCTTTCATCTCTGTCTATATCGCGCGCTCTCTCTCTCTCTCTAGTCTCCAGTTCCTCTTTTCTCTCTCCTCTCTTTTCTCAAGTATAATGTAATGTATGTTTTAGATATAGACACAAGTTGCTTCAAGAATCAAGAATCGGCTTGACTTTTACAAGTATTATGTGTATAGTTATTAGTTATGAGTATCATCTTATCATCTTACTCCTATAGTTTGAAATAAAACAATTTTTTACCAAGAAGGACAAGATTGCTCATATTATAGCTCAAAACTAGCATCTTGCTGTCCATATTAGTTAGCATTCATATAATGTGTATACAATAAGCATGATATACATAAGTAATATTTAATATGGAACGTGGAATTTATGAATGAAACGCAATGCAGCAAGACCTATATTTTAATTCCACATTTTATTTCCGCAACAACTTTTTTGTTCGCTGGTAAAGGGGTCACACGTTAAATTTGTACATGACGTAATAAAAGGTCGATTGACCAGTAACACAACTCGAACACCCGTTTTTAAATTTTGAATTACCTTTAAAGTTATTGCTAAAGGTTGCACACAGGAACACAGAATGACAGTATTATGTATTATGAATTATGTAGGCTATGAGTCTCTGCTCAAAATATTTTATTATAAATGTCCATCGAAACATACGTCTGATTTTGACCCCGAGTACAAGTACTTGAAATATCGTTGGGCTATAAATTATGTATTAATCGTATTCTGTTGTTTGAATGGAGAAAAATGGTCGATTGATTTTTCAAGATGAGTCACTTGAGAGTCGTCTTTGTCTCAGCAAGACCAAATTTTCTTTTCTTCTTTCACCATGTTATATTATTATTCCGGCTACCGTGATCATTACGAGTGGAATAGGTGGAGTAATAATCTTTTGATATTGAGTTTAGATCAAATTCAAATGGATAATATCAGTACTGGAGGGTACATTCTATCGCGGACAACATTTAAGGTGAGTTCACTACATTCTACGTCAAATCAAATGTGCATTGTCCGAATCTAACATAATAATAATAATGATACGCATGACTGAAAATTTCATATTTCACACTGCTGCATGTACTTACTACTTTTTGAGCTTCGAGTGAGATATGAAGCTAATGTAAGTTTTAAAGCTCTGACTATACAGTTGAATGATTCCATTGCGATTTATTATATTCTATATTGCATTATATGCTATCCAAACTCCCAATGTGGATGAAAGACGAGTGTGTAAGGGGAAAGAAAGGAGAGATGAGCACGAGAGAGAAGGAAAGAGAGAGAGAGAGACAGAGTTGAGGAAGAAAAGTTGGGAGCCCGACTCTTTGCATTTTATACCTACAAGTAAGGGCCCTGATATGAATAAAACAGCGATTTGAATTTCCCCTTTTACCTATCTTCCTACAAAGACTGCGGTGTCGTCAGCGCTAATGAAAGCCTTATATTTATTAAGTATGAGTAACGACCTTTTTTCAGCATTTAGGCAACTTCCTGCCACTCTTGATGATATCTGGCTCCGATTTCTAAGTTTCTCTAGGAAATTTGACCTACAGAAGTCAAAGTGTGATTTTCTCCATTTTCAGCACAAAAAATTTTTCATCGTAAGTTTTGGTGAAAAATGACCTTTAACCTTATAAATATTTTAGTCCGGGACAATTTTAGCACTAAACGAGAATATTTTCCTGTAGACTCAATATCGGTTGTTCAGCATAAAAAATGGAAATATTGTGCGTGTACTCCGTTGCTCATGTAAAGGCCGTTACTTGTTAGACTTCATCCATTTCAAACATTGGAGGAAGAAGAAGAAGACATGAAGCCTCTCATCTCACCATGACTACACTCTTCACTCGTCACAGTTCCCCTTTTCCGTGCATCTCCTTTATTTTTTCCTTATTGGTTTCCGTGCCCAGCTCTCGTTTCCCTTCCTCCGCATACCGTAAATGTTCTAATAGTAAGACTGTCGTACTATTAGAAATTTCCTCGTAAGACTAAATGCTGCTCCATTTAAAAAGCACGTAGCAAATTGCCCCGGGTCGTACTATTGGATGCTGTCTTACTAAAAGAACATATACGGTACTATATTTAATACCTCCAATACTATTGTATTTTTTGCAGGAGATACTCAAGTCATTTATTGAACTGTGTATTCAACTACTATTATCTGTCAATGTCGCACAAAGTTTCAACGCAGTAACTATACACACTTGTCAGCAAAATGCTTACAAATATTTACCTTTAATAAAATATCCTGAGTAAAAAATGTTGAAAATACTTTGTAAGCGTTATGCATCATAAATGCAAGCATAGCAAAATAAATCAACAGTTATTTTTCTAAAATGCCAGAATGCGGTTTAAATTCATCATCTTTTTTCACAGGCAAAACAAATTCGTGACGCTCTTACAAAATTTCAACTTTAAGTGGGAACAACAACATTTTTATTCAACGGAACACCAGAAGATCCGCTTAATTAATTTCTTAATCCTCAAAACTTCATGCATTCTATGTTGCTGATGGTATAACTGCTTTTGTAAAATTATTTACAAGTCTAAAAACGTCACAATTGTGTAGAATAAGACCTTGATCACGATTTTCTTTGATTTAAATCAGACAAAAATTTAACATAAAAAGTAAGCCGGTAAAACATTATCACACAATATTTATCTCACTTCATGCCTATTCCAATCATACATATGATGTATCCTATTTCTCCGACATACATACAAATTGCATAGAGTCGAAATTCAAATAAAAGCCAAAGTCATTAGATCAGTTGAAAAAAGAAGCCTGTCATGTATGGAAGTGAGGATGGATAAAGAACCAATATAGATATAGATAAGAAAGAAAAGGAAAAACAGATAGATATACATATGTACACACGAAAAATACGACGCTGCGGGTAAAAATCGTAACAAGTTAAGTTTATTGGTTCACTTGTTCTACAATGGACAAGGCAATGACAATGACAAAGACAGTGACAATAAAGACAACACAGAAAAAAGTTTCCGGATCCTTCCCGTCAACGACGACGGCTTTTCCAATGAAAGACAAGAGTCAAAGGGAAACTTTGTGGGAACGTGGAAGACCGCAAGCCATTGATTTCTCACCCCGATAGCGACGGCTCACGTGAATCAGGCGGATCTAACATCTCTAACCATCACAAGCAGAGAGAGAGGCAGATTTCGGTTTTGGAGTGAGTTGAGCTGAGGGCAATGAGAAACATGAAGAAAATACCTTCTTACCCCACAATACAATACAAGCATGTGTATACAAGTAATTACATACATACATAATAATTATATGATACACAATACAAACAACATTGAATGCATATACACATATAGATACAACCCAGAAATAGAACAAGAGAGTGGAATTTCTTTCAAAGATAATATCAAGTGCCTGTGGAAGAAAGAGAAGAAAGTTCGTGATGCTGAAAGTTGAAACTATAGACGTTGTCATTGTCTATCTTCTCTCTGTCTTTCTCTCTCTCTCTCTCTTTCTCCTGTATCACATCCTCATCTCGGCCAGCTTTGTAGTCTGTCTCAGCAGTATATATAATATACAGAGTGAAAACTTGATTAGGTTGATAATTTTTCATTCGCCATTCACTAATATGCTGATAATAATGTTTAATACTTGATAATTTAGAACATGGGAAGGAAGTGTCACCACAGGGAGTTTTTGATATGGAACGGAGATAATATTATGTATTATGCTTACTGTACACTGTACACACGTACAATGTACAAGGGTAAATTGTCAAACCCTCATTTATCCATTTTTATTATTGTACATGTCTAATAAATGTCGCTGCAGTGGCAAAACCTTGTTGAAAAGTGCTGACTTGTGAATGTGAGTTAGCTACACATCATATTTTATATAAATTCAAACATGTATTATTTGTCTCCTTGCTTTGATTCCAAGTTATAACATATATTATTGTTACATTATTTGGTTTCATCTGACTGATCTAATTTGTATATATAACCTGTCACACACTAAGTTACAAATGGTTGAGCAAGTGCCTGACGACGACGAGTGAATTCCGTCCTGTGGCGTTTAATATCCCCGTTTAAATGGGCATGTTAACTTAATTGTGCTGTCACACAGTTAACATCTTGTTTGTCACAAACAAAATGTGTATACAAACGTAATACGTAATGTATATGTATTAAGGAGGAAAAGATGGACTACAATACAAAATAGTATACAATTCAAACCCAGAACAAAACAATGTGGAGAACTGACTGCATAAACATACATAATACATGTATGTATTTATCTTGAGTCTTTGCTTTGCTTGGAAGGAGCACAAGAAAGGAGGGAGACGAAAGACAAACTTGATTAAAATCAACGGAGCAGACAAACCTTTTTGTCAGACCATACACTAGACATAATTTAGGCTAGAAAGATAATGTCAGTGATAATAAACACACAATAATAATAATAATATCATAATCAAAGTACGATACAATTTACAACACAATACAACATGCATGGATACAAGAAGAAGAAGAAGACAAAACCCCATGACACAATACAATGCCCTGTGTTCTTTGGTTGTTAGTGAGAGGGAATCATGCTGTATGTATGTATCTACCTACTTTGGTTCATGCGTACCAGCATGTCCAATACAGTAGCCGAGATACTAGTGATAATACTATACAATGTACCTACTTTTACTCAACAAGGAGGAATTGTTTCACACACACAAAGCTACCGCAAAATTCCCTTTGTACAAATAAATGTCTCCATGCCATCCACCTTCCCTCTTTTCTCTACGTATAGCATGCATGTATTATGTATCTATAGCTAAACAAATGGATACAAAATACAAACGATGTAAAATATATGTATGTATAGATTACAGATACATTATTATATTATTGTACTGACATGATTATGTACCATAAACAATTGTAAAGGCAAGACAATAACTGTGTATGCAATATGTACAATGCATAAAGATACAAGGAAAAAGGGAAGAGGCAAAGACAGAGGGAGGTGGAATTAAAAAGATATAAAGTCAACCTCAATTTTGCATGAGAACCTCAAGTGTCTCTGTGTATGTATGTATCTATGTATGTATATATATACAAAGAGGTAAAAGACAAAGTTAAAATCGACTGGAGGCTCTTCCAAAGTTCCTCTTCAAAAAGAAAGAGAAGAAGAAGAAGAAATGAAAAAGAAACGAAGCTACTTTGCCAGTCTTTTCTCACATCCCCACATACTTACATACATATACGCATACATGTCTTTGCTTTAGATACTTCTTCCTTTTGCCTTTTGCCTCGCCTTCCCTTTTCTGTCAATATCCATCGTGAATGCTGTACAATAAAAACACAATACAATGTGTAGCTTTTTAGCCTACGATACTGCGATACTATACATTTTATGGCGACTCATAGTCGTGTATAGTACTTATAGGACAGTGTGAGGGAATGAATACTAGTACTTTTTACTAATTCGTCCGTGTATACAATACATAAGTAGTATGTATTATGTATGATGTATGTATGTACCTTTAACAATAAAGCATATGGACACAATGTGCGTGTATAATGTATCCTTTATTATTCATGGCATTTTTCACATTAAATACCAAAGTACAGTGGGCTTAGACGCCTGCGGACCTTTTAGGGTATTATTTTTCCACATAATGCACAAGGTGAGAGAAGAGTGTAACATGAACCGAGGTTTTATGATGTGTGCGAGACTCACACTTTCGGCAAACGTGGTGAGTGATGAAGGATGAATGGTATAACAAGGAACAACTAACAAGATTAAATTTTTTGTATATATACATTACAAAGCCGTTTAAGTTTAAAAATAGATTATTGTTTGTAAAATGATACGTTAGACGGAATTTGAGATAGAGAGTTATGCACACTATAGAGGACATTGGCTGGAAAAAAGGTGTGTTTTTTTACTAAACCCGTGTGCTTCTTCATTAGATAGAGTGATTAACACAAAGTTGATGTCTTCCTACTCAAAATTTATAAAGTTATTTTTAAAAAGTAAGTACCTAATTGAATTTATTGTAGAGTTTGTAAAGGCATAAAAAAATTCGTAAAAAATCGCTTTTCGTCTTGAATTTTTTTGACTTACTACATTTGAAACGACGACGTTGAGTCAAAGCTCTCTAATAAAAGATTAGTTTAGTATCATACAGCTAAAGAACCACAAATTGATGCTTTGAAATAAATTCCTTTCACAGTTACAGCAGGTCAAAATTCAGTGGAAAAGAAAAACAACTCTAATAATTGTAGATTAGTCCATACAAGTCAAATTACACGTTCTGTGTTCCGGATGGTGGGATCAAATCATTTTATTGCATAATACGCATTAGAAATTGACGTCATGGATTGATCCGATTAAAACAATAACGCACATGGAACTGACAAAATACATCGATTTATAATGTATGTATACACGATTACAATGTAATGCATGCTGTACAAGTCTTTGATACGTAAGTATAAACACAAATTACATATGGACATAATATAATATGTACAATGTACATACAGGTAAAGATCGCTTGAGTGATTGTAGAATTAGTTAAAGCTTGACAACAGACAGTTGGAAGATTTACCCTGCGGTCAGTGCCCACTTTCTCCACTCTTCCGTCTCCTAATGCTCCCTCTTCTTTTGTAACTCTTACAAACAACATTCAACTGCTAGTTGCTAGTTGTACCTCTCGATTGTGGTGTGATTACTCAACTGTACATATTTACATGCTGATATATAGGGCTAGGATGCGCAAAGACATTGTCCTATTATACACACATAGTTACAAGTCCTTTGTGTGGGTTAATGCGGTTGATACTTTGAACTTTTGCTTATACATCCGTTATGTGGTATCTGTATGCATGTAATTTTAGCTGGAAGAACACGTAAGAGTGAGATTTGACTTTGGTTTACATTACATTACTTCCATATTATTACACTTTTTATACATGTACTTGTAAGTATGTATAATATACATTTTGTTTTATGTAATGTATATACACTTGTTTCCCCTTCTCCAACATATTTGTCGACTTAGCGCATCTTGGTTTGTTTGGTTCTTGGCCCATGTGTATTGTGTATGCTAAAATACAATGAACAACTGAAAATGGATGACTTGATGCAGAAACTCGGGATCCGCCCCTCATGCAAGAAGCAAGCTCCCGGCAAAGACTTAGCGACTTGATGATTCCAGTTAGGTTTTTGCGACTTCTATCCAGCCGTATAATTGGATTTTCTATAAGTATAGACTGAGCTAACTGTAAGTACAAAGGAAAAGTTGTTGTTCTCGGCAGTGTGCATGTTTTCTAACCTAGAATAATATCATTATACACCACCTATTATACATAGTTTCTTTCAATTTTTTTCTTTCAAGTTCTAGAATCTTTTGTTTTAACAACTGATCTATGTAGTTCAACTGCTAAACACCAAAATGAGCTGCGACCAAGTTCGGCTCAAAGCGCTTTCTTTATACAAACAAATAACATACCTTGGTTTCCAGTATTATCACGTCACAAATAATCTCAACGCTGGTTTTATCGTATTGAAACCGTAAAACGATGAAAAAATGAAAAAAGTTATTTTATCTGCATAAATGGGAGGGTGTAAGTGCAAAGACATTTTACATTGCATCGTTATCATGCCTATAATATGCAAATAATGCGACATTTTAACATGAACGTGCGCACAGTTGAAGTAAAACTAAAATTGAAGATATGCATTCATAAAAAGAAATTACTGGAGTAGAAAGATGAAAAAGAAAAAAGCAGCTACTCGCCAACAACTAGTTAGGACCATTGTCTCCAGTCACTGTGCAACCACTTATCTTCTTCCTATTTCTTCCATTTACAGAATATAGAGATGTAAAAACGCATGTGTGTATATGTAAACCTCAGTCGAAATAAGAAATAAACCCTTATTTTGGAGGACTTATACTATAAAAGTTGGAAAGCAAGTATAGTAACAATATCTTCATACATTTACTTCATACATCCTTCTACTGGCAAGATAGAGACTGAGTGCCTTTCTGATAATGATAAAAAGGATGAAGAAAAGAATTGTAAGTATAAGAATTGAAGACAACGAATGAAAAAAGAAGAAAGCACTATGTATATGTATGCAGGGAAAGAATACACGGTACAAGGCGAAAATAAATCCAGAATAGCCACGAAATAGAGTAGACAGTATAGAATAGACAGTATACAGCTTCCACAGAATTGACGAAACAAAAAGACTCTTCAGCACGAAGCCAATAAATCGAGCGATGGCCAATAGTTTTCCCTGCTTCAGCAGAGGAGAAAGAGAAAAAAAGCTCACGGCTTCGTCCGTTCAATACTAACTCCAACTACCAAACCAAACCAGCCAACCACTCTTCACATCATCACCGGCATCATCATCAGCATCTCCCACACAGACACAGAGCGTGTACACGGGAACATCAGAAACCCGAATTTTCTATCCGCACGTACACACATACACACCGCCATAATCATCATCATCAAACAAAGGCAGGAAAGCAAAAAAGGGAGAGAAATGAACCAGCCAAATCTAACCCAAATGGCTCAATAAAATTTTCTACGGGTATCTTCGGGCTCTCGGCTCTTCGAGAGCCAAGAGCACTTCAAAGTTTCATGCATCTCTTCGAGTTGGTTGGTTGGTTGGATGGCTGTGGTGTGTGCAGTTTTTTTCAGTGATGCCTGTACATAAGTAACTCTAACTACACTAGTTTTCATGAACTTTTACTTTTACAATGAGTCAGTGCGGAGTATACGGGCTTGGTACAATAATATAATACACCATGCAGTTTTACCACTTAAGTACTTTGTATTACATGCATTAAATTTATTTACCACATTAAATATACTGAAATATGAAATATTATAGTTAAAAGTTAAAAAACAGAAAAACTTTCTTCGTTTGCATTTTTAAGCTAGCACAAAACCATGTTATAGGTAGGTAGATAGACTCTATGGTCTGTGGCGGAAAGCACATTATGAACCCTGTGTGTTTTACATTGTACATGCTCATGTCGCATAAATATAATTTTTGTGTTTTTTGCAGTAAGGTGTAAAAAGCTGCAAAGTTGTTATTAATTGCTTATAACTTTAGGATTTAATTTTTTGTTGTCTGTGTTTTTGGAACGTAAATACAATGGCAAGCAAATTAAAGATTTCAATCCTTGAAAAAGAAAGATACTGTGACAAGTTGAAGAAAGCTCCGTGTCCATATGGATCACATTTGGCTACTTCAGCTGATATTTCATTTCATTTAGCTAACTGTCGAAAGGTAACAAACAAGTAAAATATTAAAATTGCAGTCAAAAATATTTTGGTATTTTATAATAAGTTACAAGTTTTGTTCATATTCATGTGCATATTTTACAAATGAAACCATTCAACAATTCTTTGGGTGTTTGTGTCAGTTTGTGTGATAATTGATATTGTATGTATTTTATTTGAGTATAGAAAAATCCGGAAAACGCTGCCAAGTTTGACATTTGTATATACGACTGCTCCCATCATATTCTTAAAGAAGAAATGGCCACTCACTTGCAAACTTGCGAAGCTCGTCAGCGTTTACTTATGAGGCTAGAGGGTCGTCGTGAGTACATAATGCGATATGCGATAAATAATAATAATAATGACAATAATTATTTTTAATAACTCGTCGCTTATCACTTATCACTCATCACTCGTACTTCTTGTATTTGTTGAAACATTGATAGAATATTAAAATATTGTTTAACGAGTTCTTTTGATATCATGTATTGGTTTTAGCGGATGTCGAGGAGCAAACGAGACAACTTCGTCAGAAAATAAGTGAGGACAGGCTTCTTAAAGAGAAATAACAAAGTACGTACTGATAATATATTTATAAAGATACTTTTTAACTACGTACATACATCTTGAACATCTTTCAACAATGTTTTTCATCAAAGTATAAAGTACCGAATACTATATGTGACATTTTTTAATGATTTCATAATATTCCTTTGAATTTTTTCGAACGCTAATCACTAGTATGTATATTCTACATTATTTATACACGTCTTGTACTTGTCGATTATGTATTAATGGTTTGTGAATAAACCTAAGAGCAAAATTGCGAATAATTGCCTTTTTATGAGATACTGGTATGTATGACGTACAGTACAATAAGTATTTAAAATATTGTCTGTCATTATGAAAGATGAACACATACAAATAAGAACATTGGTTGAGTGTTTTGCGCTACTACATAGGTAATTATCAAATTCTAATTTACAGGGCAAAAAGATGGGTAATTATGACCGTCTATTTAATTATGCTTTCAGAGCCTATCTTTTGCCATCTCCGTCACTCCACTCTCCTGTTTAGAATGAAAACTCTTTGGGGTAATTTAATTTAATTTGTCTAGTCTGTGAGAGGTAACTAGCAATTAGTTAAGAGTTTGCACAATAGTTTGAAAAGACTGGAGCATCCATTATGATTATGATATAGACATATTTTGAAATTACATAAAGATAGGGGAGATGCATCGTATATGGTATTTGTATAATATACATTTCGTCATCTCTAAATGACTGTCAGTCAACTCTCTGAATCTTTTTCCAACTCTTAAGCTTTCATGGAAAACTCTAAAAAAACTTCAAAAGTATGGAACCTGGATTGTTTCATTGTGAGCTAGCAAGCCGTGTATAGAAGTACATATTAGGATGGCTGTTCTAAAAGTAAAAGTAAGCGTAAAAGAAGAGTTGTAGTAGTTATGCGTCAAGTCAATGAAATTTCTATAAAATATTCTTCAAATAAAATAACCCTATTAAAAAAATTAAATGGAGTTCAAGACCACTCGACATGCATCGTGCCAATGAAAAAAGGCTGTCTAATACTTGTTCGCTTGACTGTAATACGGCTTGCTATGCATCATATAACATATCTAGATGTATTTAAAAAACGATATATCATGATTATCATAGCGCATTTTTGACTATACAAACGAAGATGACGGCTTTTTCAGCTCCTATTTCTATCTCTTCTTCTCTCGCTCTCTCATTTACGTACTTCTACCCCTTTTTGTACTCTCTCATCTTTCTTTAAATATAATAGATCACGAGCTCATCACCGTCATCATGAAATTCAAGTACTTTTTTCAGAATCAAAACATTTTACACGCGCTGTTTAATGGGTGAGGTAAATAGATTGCAAACCTGGATATGCTTGTATTTTGTGATTTTAAAAGTTTAGTATTAGCTTTATGTTAATGGTAAAGCAATCTGCTGCGTGAAAATGACGTGGGGCTTTTTTGATTTTGTAGTTTTATTCACGATTTTCCGTTCAGTGTTGGTCAATTTTTTTTCAATGTA
>JAQIVE010002798.1:0-18656 GCA_034698285.1 Sminthurinus bimaculatus | reverse complement strand
CCTCTCTCTCTCTCTCCTCTCACTTTCTCTCTCTCTCTCTCTCTCTTTCTCTACCCCTTAACTTTGATTATTATTATTATTTTCCTAAAAGTACGTCATAAGCAAAGCACAACACACAACTAGCTAGCTAAATAGTTATCTAACTGTGTGTAGAGAGGGTAGAGAGTGAGAGCGATCGGAGAAAGAAGTAGAGAACATTGATGCGGGGAAATACATACATACATACATACCGTACAAGAGAAAGCATCGAGATTTATCTTGTGATGAGGAGAGATGAAACGAAGTCACAGCAAGAAGACCAAGACCAAGACAAACTCGACAAGGACAAGATGAACAAGATGTTTTGCAAGAAAAGTTGGAAAGTATTGGAGAGGAAGGGGAAGATTCTCTGTCTTCGACTTTGTCTTCCTCTTTGCTCCATGTATACCTATTACTTATACAGCATACAGTACAAAGATACACCTACGTCAATACACAACAGGCTACGGTATCAAAGAACTAGTATTGTAGATACAAAATACAACTCTTTATATGCCACAATAAAATACACACGTTGTATTATCAAAGTTACCTACAAAACTAGATACAGATAAGTTTTATGTATGTACAATGTACAATAATGTACATGGAAGGATTTTACTGTCCTTTTCCCCAACTTTTCGCGACGCTGGAATTATATTATTATTGGCTATCAGGGAGAATACACAGAGTTCGGCAGGCGGAACACCACCATTAGTATTTGGTATAGTCGTCGTATTATTGTCATCCTTGTTATATTGCTATCATTATTAGTATTAGTATTAACTAGATACATTGCACTGATTCCTCAGCCTAGCTAAATAAACGCTGGACAATATTATATGTACATGTATGGGGTATGATGAAACATGAAAAGAGGAAGATTCTCCACCTGTTTCTGGAATACTACATAGTAGAATCTGTAACTACTCTATATATTATGTAAGTACGTGAAATATAGTCAGACCTCTTTTGCAATTGTTCACAGTATCAGTAAGTAACAGTAATTCCCTTCGAACGTCAAAGGGGAAGACGAAGAAGAAGACGGAGGAAGAGGCCGAACGTATGTATGTATACTATACATCTATGTACAGTTACATGGGGAAAAAGAGTTGAGATTGACTTTGTTAACTCGGGCGGACGTAATTTCGCCTCATCCATTTAGTTTCCCCTTTTTTTCTTCCTTTTCGTCTTTGGTCCTCATCCTTTTCAACGAAATCCCTTCCGCGGTCACTTAAAGTGAACAATGATTGAGCACACCAAATGACTTTGGCTACCGTGACTAATACACTAAAGTCACGGTCAGAACTAGAACTACGTAGTATCAGAGCCAGAGCCGGTATCTCTCAAGCAGATCACAATCAGGTTGTGTAATATCTTGAGCTGTTGGTTACCTCAATGCCCGGTATCATATCATAATATCATATCATATCATATCGAGTTTCAGCCGGGATCTATATTTTTTCCCCAGGACTTTCTCCTTTGCAAAACGAAGTCTAGAGTTTTTATATAGTATACACTATACACATTACATATGGCATATGGTGCCAAAAAGTCCTTAAAATATCGTTCAGATTTTTATTTTAATAATTGCAGTTTACATTATTAGCTAAATTTTTGAATGCTTTTACTTCCACTTTATTTTTGTAATGTCAGCTGTAAGTTTGTTTGAGCTTGAGAGAAAGTCACTAGCTTCTGAAAACTATAGTTGATTTTTTCATTTTATGGTTTCAAGGAAACTTTTATCTACTCGAGACATGATGACACGAGTTGAGTATCGAGTTAAGAGCTTCATCATGGGAAATAAGAAGTACAACAAGTACAAGTACAAATAAAAAAAAAACAAAAGTAGAAACACAAGAAATTGAGGACTATAAAGATAAAAGTTGATATTCAGGATAAGGTAGATAATATTCGCGTTAGAGCGTCATCGCTAGTTTCGAGAGATTTGGAAGTGGAAGATTGAGAGAGAATTGAAAAGGATGTGTGTGTGTGTGTGTGTGTGAGAGAGAGAGAGAGAGAGAGAAAGAAAGTAACTCGAATTTAGTAGCGTATTGTTTGTACAATATTGATTGTGCATTGTATACATTGATTGTAGATATTTGGTATTAATAAGCGTAGATATCGATTATTATTATATTATACATTATGTTATAACATAATGTAATGGCAGACAGCATCAGCACGACCTTGTCTTGACTATCTGTACATTGTACATATTCTGTATGTATTCTGTAGCCTTTTCCATTTTCCTGTGAGGAGCTGGAGGCGGCATCAAAACTCTATAACATGGATGACTGAGTGAAGATGTATCGCAGATCGGAGGCTACATAATAATACATAATATGTACTACACATGGGTAGACTCGGAAAATATCTAGTGTGTGTGTGTGTGTGTATGTGTGTGTGCACTAGTAAAAAGTGAGGAAACATGGAGCATGTCGATTTCGGCTTTAGCTTTGACTTGCACGATCATGATGATGATGATGATGTCGAAAAAAGAGTAAAAAGTATTCCTGGAGTTGATTCTTCTTGCTATTGAGAGAGTTGGAGTCGAGATGGAACAAAAGAGAGCTTCTTCGACATTATTGGATTTGATCGAATTTGTCAAAGTCTTCAGGTTGCACACATACATATGTACATAACATACAGTCAGGGATACTTTTATCTATACGTGACTTGGTATACATATGTATAAATATCAGCACCTATGTGTATGTATATTGCACTTGAGTCTTGAACCCTTTTGTTTTCATCATAATCTTATTCTTATCATTATTAGATATTCTTTATTTCATTTTGTCTTATATACACACGCTTCGAAATACATATTCCCTTGGTTTTGGGCTTTGATTCAAGCAAAAGGTATGCATCACAAAGTGAACAAGATTTTTATTACATTACGCAACTTGAAAGTATGCAAGATGGAATACGAAATGTAATTTGAGATTCTTATTTTAAGCATGTGGGTACAGTTTGGGAATGATCAGAATCTTTTTTACTATCTATTTGTACGCTTTTTATTTGTTGAACTTCTCGAATCAGGTCTACATATTTAAACAGTAAGACTTGTTTAAAATAAACTCGACAATTTTTCTAGCTAATTTAGCTTTGACCTGCGCTACTCTAATAAAGATACAAAGCTTGAAATTCGGGGTTAAAAAAGTGATCTTGAGATTTATTATTGATTATTACCAATTTTATACTTATGTACATAATATTATGTGTGTATGTTATTTTTGCAGCGTAGAATAGACCGACAGACAGACAGAGAGCAAGAAGAAGAAGGCAGTGAATTTGGGAGGCTTGGGCAGCAGCAGTGAAAAATGATGATGCTCGGCGGAGCCGGATGACAATCGGAAGAGATTGACGAGAAGAAGGGAGATGACAGCAGTCGGGGACGTCGTATCCGGGTGGCCATGTGCGGCATGGTTCGCTGGGTGCAGAGAATCCCGGCGTCTCGTCCTCATCATCGTAGCCATTGCTTTACTCCTCGATAATATGCTCCTCACCACTGTCGGTACGTCAATGCTCCATTTTTCATTTTTTTTACCTTGAAACTCTTCAACTGTTTATTTTTAAATCCTCCGTTTTTCATCTACCTTATAAAATACATAATTCCATTTTCATTTTTGAAAAAATGGAAAGATTTTCCCAACTGGGATTTTACTGTTCAAATAGTGACAATGACAAAAGAACAGTGGCAAAATTTGTACATATTGATAGCTGATATAGCATGGTAATATCTAACACGATACTACGTTTTAATTTTCTGTCATTTGAATATCTCTGACGCCGACTAATTGAATCAACAATTGGCCTTGTCTGCGTATGATGTATAATACTGTAAATTGCTCAAAGCAAAATTTCGCAAGACCTTTGAACCCGAATCAAAAGCATGATCTTTATCATAACTTTGTTCCTTCTCCCTTTATTTCTTCTTCTCTGATGAATATACACACATAAAAGGGGGGAATACATCCATACGCAGCAGAAACAACAGAACGGGCTTTCATTATGAGCTAACTTTAGAACCAACTCCGAATGGAATATAAATGTTAATTGCCTCAAGCTCCCCTTTTCTCTCTTTGCCTATGTATTTCCTACGTATTAGCTCCTATCTATTTCATCCTGTTCCTACGCAAAATCTACAGACCTGCATCCATGGTGTATATTTAGTACCTTCTGTATATTATTATACATGATCGCAAAAATTGTATTGTACAGCCGAGATTTAGTAAAATTTTCGGTGCAGAAACTATACAAGAAGGTATAATATACCCCGTAAATGCTATTTAGACTTTCATCTCCCACTCAAGTTAAAGTTAAGTAACTCGGTCGCTCGTCTTGGTACTCGTCGTTGTCGATGGCAATGTATATTTTTCTAATGGATCAACTCCTGCTCTAAACGCTCAACTCGGATGTAAAAGCGTAGTTTAGTGAGTGAGTGAGAGTAGTGGGTACACGGCGAGCTAATAAAAGAATAAGTTGAGTGTGGGAGAAAAGGAGAGAGGCGAAAGTGAGAAAGCGAGTTGAAAGGATTTTCTAGCCTAAAAATCTCCTCTTTTTCTAATCCCTCATCCGCAGCAAAATATTGCTAAAATACATACCTACATAGAGCTATACATTCAATTACATAGATATTATCTATCTACTCTTCTTTTTCTTCTTCTTATGCTCATATCATCTGGTACCGTGTAGTAAAGTATGTAATAATATCGACTGTATCCATTTGTTACGTGATTTTTCTCCTCTTCTTCATCCAGCTAATAAATTACATAAGTAACGTGTACATTGTACATATGTATATAAAGTAGAAATTTATGCACTTTTGCAACGTATTATACCGTGTAAATTGTAAATTATATTGTATCGCTAATTATATCTGTACATGTACTTATACATATTATATACATACTTTTTCATCTTTTTCACAATATATAAACGTCGCCATACCATTTACGTGCATATGAACAGGCAAACGACTAGAAATTCTTCGCACAGTACAATATCCGGTGATATATACACAATAATTCCCTTGGCTCTCTTTTGGTTGAGGCTTCTCATCCGATCCTCGCGATGAATTTGGCTGGATATTTCCAGCAGCTAGAGAGTAACCGACCTTGTTTTATTTATGCTTTATATTCATGTTCTGCGAATACTTCTACGAATAAGAGAGTTACGAAGTTCAAGCTAATACGTGCAATGCATGAACATTCAAGCTGCATTATTATATTATATTATATATTATATGTACATGCCGAGTTTGTATAGATTATGGTTTCGTTAGTTATTTGATCATATGAAATTGAATGGCTGAGCCAGCCAGTCAACTCCAGATCTTTATAAGCTTCTTGTATGTATATTATATTTAGAGTTACTTATGTATGGATAATAATGTACAATTGTATATTGAAGCCCACAGTATATTGCATAAAATATTGTATAATATAATACAATATACATAATACATATAAACTGCTCTTATATGCATGTATGCACGAGATCATATGTTTGTGTCTCGTCATGTGTGTCCCTATATTTTTTAGTTGAGTTGAGTTACACATGTTGGAGAGCGGCCGAGTAATAGCAGGAGAATGGCGAGAATAAGATGATGATGTACAGTATAAGTGGAGAACGAAAGGGGTAGAAGCAGGAGAGAATGGAAAAGGAAAGAAAGGGACAAGGAAGAAGGGAATGGGAAAGAAAGGATTTTCTTCTCGAGGATACTTTCTTTTAGGATATTTTATCCATTCTCTTATAGTTTATATCATACTAAGGTGTATGTAATGCCGGTGTTACATGAGTGTATACAGTATACATACATACATTTGCTCTCACCTCATACTCGCTCTCTCAGTTCAAACTGGCTTACAGATATTTTGATAGGGAGGGAGTCCATTAGAGGATTTTCCAACCTATATTATGGTCAACGAGAGGAGCATACGAAATGAGACGTGTCTTTCCCCTTGTCCATGCATGTATATGCCCCTCGTTCTCCCTCTACTTCTCCACTTTCCTCTTATATGTATAGCTCATGGCTTTTTTCATTCTTCAATCTCCTGGAGGAAAATCCTGGATTGAGGAGCAACTGAAGAAGAGCCGATGCCACGAGAACAGTCACAGTCACAGTCGCCGCACATTTCATAAATATATTGTGCAAGGAATCTTTTATATATATTATACATGATCAGAGACGATTCATACCGAAGGAAATCAAACAGCACTTGTTGTCCATTTTTCTCTTCAAGTTGTACTTTTCGTCCACTAATTTTACTTAATGTTCTATATATTTATACTCTTTTGTTGAACGCATGGATCGTTTGTAATTACAATGATTTAAATTTATTTGGGAATACGACAAACTTTTTTAACGGCAAATGACCGCTTTCCGCTTTTTTCCGTGAAAGATAAAAACTAAAAAGTACCTCAAAACTCACACAAGACAAAGTTCTAGACTCTAGACGATAGCTGTAAATTTCCAGGACTACGTATGTGGTTAATACTTTATCCGTTGCTTTCTATCCTTTTGTAACACAATACTTGATAAATATGAGCAATGAGCACCAGACAGAAAACTTCAGTGCAAATGTTACATAATACAAAAAATAATAACCTTAACCTCTCTTGAAGGTTGAAACAATTATTTTTGGTACTACATTAAAAGCTTCTCAAGTTTTTTAACTTTCTCAGACACAGGAACCCAGAACTGTTGTTGTTACATAGAAATTATATCGGTAGTTAGCATAGGCTTCATGATTATTGCTGAAATGATGAGCACAAAATGCGTACTAGAAAAAAAGTGCACATGAGCCACAAAACTATTGAGAAAATGGTGGTGGTATAAAATATGTAGTATGGAGTACTAATGCCAATACTAATAAAAATAAAAGCTCCCATTATATCTAAAGAGAAAGAGAGGGAGAAGGTTCATCGTCTCTCTTTTATTGCGGCTTCAGGTCCACACATACATATGTAACACAACATTACAATAGCGTGATAAATATTGAAGTATCGATAAGCTCAAGACCTCAGTTCAACTCCTCGAGACAATAATATTATTCTGTATTTCATATATCTATATATTATATACATTAACAAAAGTACATAAAGAGTCAAAGATACATAAGGAGGAGCACAAGTAAAAGAAACTAAAATGGGGAAAAATCAAGAGCAAAAAGATCCTTTTGCTTCATCTTCCTTCTCTTTCACTCTCCCTCTCACCACTTCTCATTTCTCCTCCAGTTTTATAGTGAAGAAAGAGAACGAGAGAGAGAGAGAGTCATTGCCATGTTGACTATGTGATAAGCACTTGAATCTCGAGTCTTCATCCCATTTCATTCTTTGAAAGAGTAAAAGAGGGGCAGAGCGCTGAAACGAAGAAGAAGAAGAAGAAGAAGAGGAACGATGAAGGGAAAAGAGTAAAATTTGCAGATTCAAGATTCTTCAATCTACTATAGAGAAAGAAGGGAGAGAGAGACAGAGAGTAAATCTGAGAGCGGGAGTGGAAGAAGAGACCATGGGAAAAAGGCAGAGGAGAATCTGACGGAGCCTGCTAAAAAGCCAACCATATGTATGTACATACGTACACTACACATGCAACTAAAAAAGCAATTGCGGAAAGTGAGGTTGAAATTTTTTCACCATGTTCATATGTATGTAGTATGTACAAGGAAGAGAGAGTTACAGCACCAGGAGTCAAACCAAAAGCCAGAGCCGAGACCAAACCAAAACACCGAACCGAACCCCATACATACCGTTTTTCTGCTCTCTCCTCCGTATGCCTTTTGCCATATGCTTTTTTGCCCTCTGCTTCTTTCACTTCCCTTCGATATTCCATGTACATACATATGTACATGCGAGTACATGTTACATACATACATAAGTATCGTTGAGAGCCAGTCAGCTTGATAAAGGAATTTTTTTATACAGAGTGAGCCGCACAACCACCGCCACACGAGAAGAAGAAGAAGAAGACCAAGTCGATGGCAAATCAATAAAATTTATTGTAGTGTGCTGAATTGATTAGAAGAGGAGAATCCCATGAAATGAAAATAACCGTGTAAAACCAAAGAGAGAGAAAAAAGTGCAAAAATGGAGGAGGTGGAAGAAGAAGTTGAAGAAATAAGTGTGTGTATGTGTAGTGTGTATGTGCTAGGAAAAAAAGTGAACCTGAACTTTGCTTGCCCAACTCGATATATTCACATTCACACTTTTGCACACACACACACACACACATTTTGGGTAAAACAGAAAGATCGTGGATGAAATTCTTGCTGAATGATTCCCCTCCTTTTTACTTCACCCTCTCGCCCTTCTCCCTTGGTTTTGCTTTATGTAGTTTGACTTGGCTTTCTGGCTGGGAGACAATTGAAATCCACGAGTATCTATAATACGTAGAGAGTCGAGAAAGTGATGGTGTGTGGCTCGGATTTCCGCTAAAGCTTCGCCCTCCTTTATACCCCGGCCATTGCGATTGTTTCAAAGCCTATTTTATTTTATATCCATAGTATGTACATTGTACATATCTCATCATCACCATTTCAACGACTGTAGGTCAGATACATACATACATGCGGTGGTTTGTACGTAGAAAGGGAAGATATAGAAATAGATAGAAATGGGCAAAAGGCTTTTTCCGCCAACCCACGGGCACAATGTAGAGAGTATGGTAAAAGACGATGGGATGGAACCCGAACAAGTTGAACAAGTGTCTTTTCCACCTTTGAAATCTTACTCGAAACTTTTATCGGCGGAACGATAAGCGTTCAAAGTGCATAAAAAAAGACGAAGAAGACGAAGAAAAAAGTGACTGTGGGAGGATTTCTCACGCCTAAATTCCTCCAAAGTAAAAAATGCAAGAGGATATGGAGAAGGAGGACAGACCCCACAGTTTTTATGACCTCAAGCATATATATCTTCTGTATCTGACGTGGCTCACAATGTTGAGCATTGAATGACGCATATTAATGTGAAATAGATGATGGAATGCTGTATTTATAGACACAGAGAAATCAGTAGATATCACAAAGACAAATGCAAATGGATGGATGGATCAAAGAACTGATTTTCTGCCTTTTAAACATGAACTTTGCCTCGATTTTTTTCCCAGAAGAAAAAGTTGTTGAAACTTTTATAGCCTTGTGTCATGTGTCTGTATCACTTACACGTAAAGTCCCGTGAATTCAAGTCACTGGCTAATTCATGGATGAAACATGGAGTCACACAGACAGAGAGAAAGGGAAACTTTAATTTATGGACGGATCTTTCACCTCGATTTACATACGACCTTAGCCTAAGTAATGCTGACTGATGATATCGAAATCTTATTCTTTTATTTCTCTTCTTTTTCTTACATATTCCTCAAAATGAAAAAGAGTGGGGCGGAAATCTTGGTCGACCTCGTTCTCTGAATTTTTTCAATGTCTTTACAATTGGAGGAAAACAAACGTGCAAAATTTCCAATTCTCGTAGCGTGTCTGTCTCTTTCTCTCTGCCTCTAATCCCTAACTAATCCGACAGTGTGAGGAGTGAGCAGTCCCTTATTTTTTTATACCAAATCTCAATGCACGTCTTGGTAATGGATCTGGATTTATGTATGTATAATGTACAGGTGATGGAACATCTGTTGAATGCCGTAGTGAAAAAATACTATTATCCAGGGAAAAGTGCCCTTAAGTAAATACCTCGTACATAGATAGGAGATAGGACATACATACATCTAAGTTTAATCTAGTTTGTGCAATTTCAAAAAATTCCAAATTTTCCAGGTTTTAAACGAACCAACCAGAAAAAAGTCAAAAAGCTGAACCATTTTATTGACTGAAGACTACAAGTACATAAATATATGTATAAAGGTCCTGATACAGAATTAATGGACGAATCTTTATAAAAAATGGTGTTTCCCGAGATTCAACTTCGAATCCAAATAAATAAATAAATAGTGTAATAGTGTATAGAGTACAAAAAATGAATCGTGGTCACTGGTCACTCTCGTGCGGCTTCTCATTAATCACGGAGGAAAAAACGGTTCAAAGTACGTTTTTGTGTATGCTTGTCACCGATTTATTGGTGGAAAGCCACCAGTCAAGTTTTTTCTCTTCATTTTAGGGCATTTTATTTTATTGTATTGTATCGTGTTTATACTGCCCTTCACCTCTGTTCATCGGCTAGCTCTCGAAATATCGAGGTGAAAAGAAGGCTATCAATTCAATAGATATTTCTTTTACTGTGTACTGTACCTATACATGCAGGTTTTATATACTCAATAAAAATATTTTTTACATTGACCGTACGACTCAATTTTGCTTTTTTTCAGTTCCTATAATTCCCGAGTTTCTGTACGACATTCGACATCAGGGGGACAATGACACGTCCATGGAGATTGGGACCGCCAACTCTGGAGGAGCCACTTCATTCCTTGCCGATTCATCAATCAGCCCCTCAGCAAGTCCGTTACTTTTTATTTTCTCCATCTAACTCTCTTGACCTTTTTGTACATACATTTAAAATGGCGAACATAAATGAACCATGTGTGATGAGGAATTAAATTGTGTTTTCAGATGACACGGAACGGATGAATGCAATAGCTCAGAAAAAACTTGCAAATCGTGAGGCGAAGCACAAGGAGCTCAGCGATGAGAATGTCGAGGTGGGAGTTATGTTTGCCTCCAAAGGTAAATTTTGGCCCTTTTTTCAATTCATTGATATTTCTTGAATTAGTATATTATACTACAGCCTGCAATCGTTTATGTATTATACACTGTGTATTGTACACACATATGTACACGTGCTCATGTAAATCGTATTTTTTCACATAATTGTATAATATTATACCACGTATGTAAATCTTTCAGCTTTTGTTCAGCTACTAACAAATCCTTTTGTGGGGCCATTGACTAATCGGTAAGGACAACACTAGAACTTGTATACATTATACATACATGTGCATACATTGAATCAATATCAATCTCTATATTTATCTTACGATAAGTCAACAGTCTATAAGGACCCTTTCTGAGAACAGACAAAGTGTACAAACAATGTCTTGTATATGCATGGACTTATCTACATACTGGGTGATCAATATGAAACGTCGGAAAAGTAAAAAATCAAATAAATGTGAACATTTATCAAGATGAGGTGAAGAGAATCGTTTAGACGGCAGAGATAAAAAAATTTTTTTAGAAAAAACTTCCAGAACTCTGGTGGCGCCCATCTCGGGATCACACAAGGTCAAAAGTCAAGAAAAGAAAAGCATGAAAATTTTTAAAATACTGCGTTAACTTAACCCTGCCAAAATACTTTTATTCTGAGACATGATTTCTCCATTTTCCGGTTTCATGCATAGAATGGATCACCCAGTATGCTATGCATGTGTTTAAGAACCCAGTTTAAACAAAAGTGCCGATTTCCTACGCAAATTCAAATGGCCAAAGAAATGGTTTGATCTCAAAGGTGAAAAGTCTATTTGTCTTGATTGAATTGATTGTGCCTTCAGGATCGGATACAGCATCCCCATGTTTACCGGTTTTGTAGTCATGTTTATATCAACAGTCAGTAAGTTGTCGACGGATTTCCTCTTCAATTGAATTGATTTGATTCATTTTGAAAATTTAACCAACTTGCAAATGTCTAGAATACTTGTACATTGTACATATGTACATACAGCTTGTTCAACTTGGTCGATGGATTGATTTTTACCCACAGTTTTTGCATTTGGGAGATCCTACAGCGTCCTGTTTTTGGCAAGGGCTTTACAGGGAATCGGATCATCTTGTTCCAGTGTTTCAGGTGTCAAATTTTTTTAAACTCGATGGTTAACTACTACATGTAACGCCCTGGTAGCACATACTTTTCGAAAGTAAATTTTACTCAAAATTTACAGTAGATTTACTTTCGAAAAGTATGTACTACCAGGGACTTGGCTTGCGAAAGGGGAAAATATCTATGTACTTATTTGCATTGCGTATGAAAAAAATTGTTTGATGGAAATAATGCAATGATTAATGATGAAAATGCAAAGGAATGGGAATGCTGGCTGAGCGTTACCCCAATGACCAAGAGCGGGGTAATGCCATCGGTGTAGCACTGGGAGGATTGGCACTGGGTGTTTTAATCGGTCCTCCATTCGGCGGGGTCATGTACGAGTTTGTGGGAAAGACGGCTCCATTTTTAATCCTCGCCTGCTTGGCCCTCGGCGACGGCTGTGAGCATAATATAAATATTTACAAATGTGCGTTAAATATAAAGTGACAAAGATGATGAAGGTGAATGGTTATTTTAGTGCTTCAGCTGTTGGTTCTCCAGCCGGGGATTGTTCGTCAGGAGGCGGACGCTCCGTCTCTCAAGGCACTTTTAATGGACCCCTATATCATTGTCGCAGCGGGTAAAAACAAATCACAAGCCAGTTGTTCCAATTGTTCTTTTTTTGCTTTAATTTACTATCTTTTGGCTTCATTTTAAGACACTCGCCTTTGAATCCAACACGTTTGTGTTTAAATTGATAATTAATATCTACAATACAGGAGCAATTACATTTGCCAATATGGGCATCGCCATGTTAGAACCCTCACTTCCTATCTGGATGATGGACAAAATGGATGCTCCAAAGTGGCAGCTTGGAGGTATGTCCTTTAAATAACAAATTTGAGCACGCTTTGTGACTTTTTTAAAAATTAATTGTCAAAAAAACTGCCCAATTAAAATTGCTTTACTTTTTATGCCCATGCAAATAGCTGCTTTTCTCCCGGCATCGATTTCCTACTTGATTGGAACGAATCTCTTTGGACCACTGGGACATCGAATCGGCAGGTTATTGATCCCTTCATTTTTGTTTTTACTGTCCCTGCAATCAAAACAGGAAAGACTTTTGTTGAACATATTATTGTGTACATGGTAAAACAAAATTGAATGTATAGCTTAATAATGAAAGTTGACATCTTGTTGCAGATGGCTAGCCGCCATGATAGGTCTTATCATCATTGGTGTCTGCCTCATTCTGGTAACAAACTTATTGTATCTTATTTTATTATATACAATAACAGTTAGAATGGTTAAACATTGGAATTTTTTAAACTAAAACTCAAACTTTCATGTAAAATTGAATGAAAATGTATTTCAGATTCCACTAGCAACGAACATAAATCACTTGATTGGACCAAATGCGGGCTTGGGCTTTGCAATCGGTATGGTGGACTCGTCAATGATGCCCGAGCTGGGATTTCTGGTTGACATCCGCCACGCCGCCGTCTACGGATCCGTGTATGCAATCGGCGATGTCGCCTTTTGTCTCGGATTTGCCATCGGTAACAATAAACAACCATTTTGAAAACACTGTACACTACAAATTAAAATCATGCATTGTCCTTAAAATTCTTTTAAGATTCTTTCATTGCCTTAAAAACTTGAAAAATGACTGTATGACAGTAGATAAAACTGGTTGCTAGCCTCCATTCCTCCATCATCCATTATGTATAGATCTAAAGATTTCCTTTGTTTGACCTGAAGAGCCTCGTACGTATTTCTCATCCGTTTTGCCATCGCTTTTCAACTTTTCCCACAAAATTCCTTCTCCTTGATAAATGATTTCCCCGCCCGTCATTTTTTTCTCCCATTTTCTTCCGCCTGCCCCGATGCCGGAAGTCGGAAGCTACTGATTGATTAACCGTAACTGTCTAAATACATACGGTTCACATTTACCTTTAATGGCAGAGCGAGTGGGAGATAAGAGCAAAGAAAGATATCATAGAAATGAGTTTACTCCTTAAAAGTTTTTGTTCACATACATAATATACTTATGTTTCCATCTTTCCTTCTCCCACTTCCTTGACCTTCTTACTGATATTTTTCAACTTGGATGAAAAGTTGTTTTCTCCTAGATAGATTCATTCAACTACATTTTATTTTGTCTTGTACGTAACTATGTTGTTCGTTGTACACAATACAGGGCCAGCAATGAGTGGGTCATTAGTGAAGAGCATCGGGTTCGAGTGGATGCTGGTGGGAATCGCCATTATAAATTTTATCTACGCCCCCTTCCTCTACATGCTGAAGAGTCCTCCCACAAAGGATGAGCAAAAGTCCCTCATCATGGGAGAAAAATCCTCAGTCCGCTATGTCAATTACAAGAATGAGGACGATGAGGAGTAATAATCATCTCCAACTCCAGCTCCCACGGTAACTTCAACTTTTACCTTCACCTTCCAGGTCAGGATCTGGATCAACATAAAAATACGACACACTATGGTATGGATTGCCCACAACTTTTACTACATATGCGTCCGAGAAAAGATGGAAAGAAAAATATAATTGAAAGTAAGTAACCACACAACTAAAAAACAAGTTAAATCAAAGTACCCAAAAATGCTCCCCCAGCTAAAACGAACAAAAAACAAGAGAAAGTCCACAAAATGCCCAGACAAATGAACTCCTCCTCCAAACATGCATACACATAAACACAAATTATGTGCCCAAATTTATTTGTATGCACATTTTCTAAAAGGCAAAGAAACAAATGAGCTGTGCTTACCCCTAATAGGACATTTTTATCCCAAATGTCATATTATGCAGTAATCATGCCTAGAAATTCATATACATAATTAGTCCCACCAAAAAATGTGACATTCGCTATTGCCATTACATTTTCAAGTAACCATGAAGTTGATTGATTATTAGTCCCTGCACACACGATCCACATCAATATCATGCAATGTACTTAAACATGTAATGAAGTGAATTAAATACTGATAGATGACACCAACACTGAACACCACCCTTCAGTTATCACATTTAACCACATTTTTATGACCAAAGATCAGACTACCTAATTACTGAGACAATTACTGCAGTTACCTACATGCGTACATTACAACTTGAGCGTGAGGCTGCGCTTGACATCTTCTAACTGAACAAGTTATGATTGATGAATTTTAAAAAGCGGACAAAAATGTATTCTATGAAAAATACAAAAGAGTTTACAAATTAGGGTAAGTAACTAAAGACAACGACTGCCTAATTACTAATTACTCTACGCCAATAATATATTATGAGCTGCAGAAAAAGTTTATGACGCCATGAGCCATAACACCACTCTACTTTTCCCCATTTTGCTCAGCCTTCATTACATCTCTTTGCACTTTCACACAAGTTTAACTTGATGAGCAAGTAATTTTATTATATACATGATACATGCATACATGAAGCTGGAAGAAAAATGAGAAAAAGTTCAAATACATTCAAAATTATAGGTTACCTATTCATACACAACTTTGCACAAAAAAACATGCACAATCATGAACAAACTAAACCATGAGTTGAATAAGACTTATTATGCAAAACCGTGACAAGAAGGAAATTTTCGGGGTAAAAACATTTCAAGGACAAAAGTATAATTATCTTTGACACATAAATATTATACCTACTTTTATACATGCATACACACTACACACATACATACAAACATACAGATTCAAAAACTTTACAAAAACACAAAACCTCATCGTAAATTTCATGTGACATAGGAGAAAATCCTCAAACTCATCAAAATCTGATAAGAACAGGCTATAAATTAAGAGGTCGATTTGAAAACTAAATATCAGCATTATTTTTAAATATTCATGAGAATGTTACTTATAAAAGAATTAAAAAGTGGACCACTAAATATCACAGGTGCATATTATGAGCATGACACGTACACGAATTTTAATTCAGAAGCTAAGGAGGGAAAGGAGTACATAGTACATGCATGTAGAGACAGAGAAAGCGTTGCTCTTGTGCAACGATCAATATTCAATCAAAATTAAAATCCCCTCTTGCCTTCACCCCCCAAGCAATTAATTGAGTCTTTACATGGTGTAGACATTATAATTCAGCTTATTTTATGGAGGATGGACAGAAAATCACGCCACAGCACTTCACATTACATACATAATACATATACATACACATAAACATACAGATATACGCACATAGACACTACACACACAGAGACAATAGAAAATGCGTGTGATACGAAAGAGAGAAGAAGGAAACTGCAGAAAGTCCGACACTCATTTCAGTGTTTGGTGGCTATGGAAAGCGCACACTTGTAGAAAGTGAATGATTACTTTAAATGCATTTAGAGAGAGCAAGAGCGAGAGAGTGAGAGAAGGCGAAAGCGAGTCGCCCTAAGACAGAATGATGAATGATGACATTACTTACTACTTACAGACTACAGACACACTACATGCTACATGCATACATAATACATATAAATATACCTACACACTACACACATTATTTCCAAAATCTACAGATTCATACTTGTGTAATAAGTATGTAATATATTATGAGTAAAACTTATTCATATAAACAACTTTTATGGGAGCCTTTGCGGGAAATGCTTGGATCTGGACTCTCTTGCACACATACATACATACATACATACATGTACATATTCAGTGGCAGGAGTACGAGTTGCATGTAATAAATCCAAATGTGCATAATATGTATGAATGAGTCAATTTCTTTGCGGAGATTCATGCATACATACATACATGGCAACACCATGAAAAGAGGGAGAAGATAAGGCAAGAGGATGAAAGAGTGGAGTAGCAACAGCAAGCCAAATCAAACCACAGCAATGCAAGTCAAGTAAAAGTAAACCAGTCGCCCATACAAATTTCGCGTAAATCTTCAACAACTCGCAAGTTGTTGAAGAATCGCTATTACTTTACTTTATACATTATACAGCGTTAGGATCCCACTTTAAACCCATATTTTTCAAACAGTTCACAGCCAAAGAATAAGGAGCTTATACCTTGAAATCGAGACACTTTGTATCTATTGTATGCATTTAATTCGGGATGCACTCATGTACAATAGGTATATGTACCATTATTTACTATTATTTTCTGTTGTCTTTTACCTTCTCCCTTCCTTTCTCTCTCTCTCCCTTTATATGTACGTGTTTTTGTATCTCTCGAGTCCACATACACATCTGCAATTCGGATTGAATTGGCTTAAAATCACGGCGAGCGAGCTAGAAAGTATTCCGAGCAAAAACTAGGTGAAATCTACATTTAAAAGATATTGTTCTTGTTCTTGTCCTTGTTTTGGTTCAACCGTCGTAATTTATCTCGAGAGGAAAAGCAAGGAAAAAATATTTCATTCTTCCACTCACTCACTCGAAACTCGCTCAGGATTCGGACTCCTCGGACTTGAACCGTGAGCCGATCCCTTTTCCAAATCCAAGGTGGATTATTTACAACTTTGATTCAGGATTGGCTGTGGATTTCGAGGAGAGCAAAACGGTGTCCCAAATTCACACGTTCAACATAAAACATACACAAACACATATACATATAACTATCACTTATTTGCTTTGTTTTAGCACGCATAATACATACATACATTTGCACCTATTCAATGCACTATACATTATACATACATACACACAGGAATATATTCAGATGTAAATTGGAAACTCAATCCACTCCACAGTTCAACTATACAAATAATACAAAGCAGAGGAAAGAGACGACGATGGATACTAAACAACATGAACGTGCTCGAACCTGGAGGAGTAACCTGAACCTTTCGCTCTTACTACTTTCTCACTTTCACTCTCACTTTACACGATACGATACGATACCAGACAATGCAATACAATGCACGACACAAAACACATGCAGGCACACTTAAACATATGCACAAATGCTCCATATTATATTAATTTCCCCGGCTTTATTGCTTTTACACTGTCTATGTAAAAGCATCATATCACATTAACTATAAAGTATTTCCAATGTTCAATGCGCTGTCTAGAAAGGTAGTATGAAGACAATTTTTATCTAATATATAATATCTCACTTTAAATAAAGATCTAACACACGTAAAACTAAACCCGGAATTTCCTTCAGCTTATGAATACACAACGCCAAACATCAAGCCCCTAAAAATTCACAAACGCTTCTGCACACAAATCAAAAGTTGCACATTGCACAGACATCACGACCGACATTCAGATTTGCACATTTTCTTATTGTTAGCTTTTTATGTCAATTCTCAACACAATATAGTGTAGTTAAATATATGTATACACAATATAAATAATACAGCCACATGCACATTTTTTGTTTTGCAAAGTTATCATGATTTCATAAATGTACAAAATGTAATGCGCGCATATCTAGTAAAATTAGGCATTTAACGTTAAATCGATCAAATAAATAAAATCTAGTCACGGCTAAAAAGAGTTAAGAAAGAGCAATTTGAACTATAAATTATGATATAGAAAATTGGTGATGATAATATTATTATGTATACTCATAATATGGATAATAAAAAATATAATAGTCATTGTGCTATTATATTTTAAAACTTTATGTATAAGAAACTATGGGACCACTATCTACGCCTGAGCTGTCACTGTCAGTGACGGTGTAGAGAAAATATTTTAATTAACGTTATAATATGTAAAACTACGTCATTTATTCTTGTTTTGCTACTGTATGTATTCTTTCGGCTACTCAAATAGCAAAAAATTATTTTCTTGTGAGCCATTATATTATGTATACATAATGGAAAGTAAAATTATAGTATCTTAACGTGTTTTTGTGGCTAAATAACTAAAGCTGTACAGACAATTAAACTGAAAG
>JAQIVE010002797.1:0-18668 GCA_034698285.1 Sminthurinus bimaculatus | reverse complement strand
ACCTAACGTAGCTGCAGTAGGACTATCTAATAAAAATGGGATAAGGAAAATCTGCTGTGTTTTGGAAAAACAGCAAGCCTCAGAAAAATATATTTTAAAATGCAGAAAGTTTTTTTAGTCAAAAGGCTCATCGGAGCAAAGTCAGGTTGCTGCAGTCTTGCTGTTATTCATGTTCCCAAACAAAGCCAAGTGGGTGGTAGCCCTTACTTAGAAGAAGACTTATGCCCAAGCTTAAATCGCAACTCCCGAAATTATAGACGGGAGGCGTTCATGAAGTAGCTACACAGCATAATGTTGCTGGAGCTCAGAGTGCTTAGTTAGTTCAACTCTGTGTAGCAGACTTTGAGGCCAGGAGAAAAATTTCTAATATCAATTAAAAGAGAATCCCTGCGAGAGTTACTGACATGTGTCCTTTCGGCCATTTCTACTTTGGGTCCCTAAGGAGGTAAAAAGAAAGTCGGCGACCTACTTGAAACAACTGACTTTGGAAACTTTAAAATTGTGAGTGACCCAAAGTTGACCTTCCCCTCGTGACACGAGGCTACGGAACTTTAAAAGGTCAATTGAGGTTAATAGTGTGGAATGTTGGCTACACGATATAAAATTTAAAATACACCTGTCAATTCAATAAGTACGAAATAAAAGCAATGTTATACTGTAAAAATAGTAGTAGATCGTACTCTGTATATACTTTTATAGTTTGTTACTTCTTTGTCTATTAATTGTTATTGCGTGAACGGCCATGAAGTAGACTCAGAATTAAAATGCGTACAACACGGGGTTCATATGATGTATATGTTGTGTATCTTGTATCTTGTACAATAAATATACATACTAAACTTGGGTTTTTAGTAAGTTTCTTTATGCACAAAGCTGAAATGAGCAGGGATAAAAAAAATTACAGGAAAGCAACAAAATTGTAGTGTATGTATATGTACAAAAATTAAGATGGGAATTTACTCAGCAAATGAACTTTTGAAACCCCGATTGACGTCATTGCAATAATGCACTGAAAAAGAAAGGGAATTTACATGCATGTATTGGAGTCGTAAGATGTTTTTTTAAGATTACCGTTGAAAGAAGGAATCGTACTATACAGGGAAAAGGCCTGAGACAATTGCAGTAATTATAAAGAGTCTCCAAAAATTTAGATATATTTAAAATCGTCTTTATTATATTATGCTGGGATATGTACAATGGACAAGATGTTAGGGAATTCACAAATCACGTGGAAAAAATGACATGAGAAATCTTGGACTCTCTTTCCCCGTCATGATCCTGACTTCTGACTGCTGGTATAATAGATATATAATATGTATAACATGAGCAATCATAACCATGCAGATTGTGTGTAATACTGTGTTTGTAATATAAGCAGTAGACATACTTATACATAATACCTATGTATTCAGCAATATTATGACTATAAATGTAATAAATGTTAAGTACTTGTCTCCTGTCCTTGAAACAATGTGGAGCTTCTTGCTTCTTATGCATTTCCTACTTATGATTGAGTGTACATTGTACATATTATATCAGTAATACTTATTTATATTGCATATAGGCAAGCTAGCTTGTCGCTTTTAATTTTTATGCACTCGTCGGCTGCCTGCCTCAACAGACTTGTTTGAGCATTTTTCCTCCACCATCGCGCATTACTTTTTGATCTTGCATAATCCGCATATTTTTCGGTATTTCCTACATCAAATTTTTCACTATCATGATACAATTGTGTGACCGATTTTGGCCTGGCAAATATACTTATAATAGAGTACTTGTAATATTATAAGTATATACTTATAATATTTGTACGAAATACAAAAGCTGTCAATAAAAAATGACTAATCATAAGAGATTCGAGTATTTAACACGCTTTTGAAACATGACAATAAATGCTCGGCTCTCGGCTTCCTTTTCGGTCAAATGCTCGTCTGATCCCTCGAATCCCGATTTGTAATTTATTGTATGTATCAAAGAGAACTTATCTTTTCCCTCTCCGTTTTTCCTCACTCATAACTCATAGCACATGCACATCCTACGTGACTGATGGATGATTTGCCGAAAAAATAACGTAGTTTATATTTATTTCATGCAGCAAGTTTATTATGTTATGGTACGATTCCATTTATTCGTCATGCGATCTCAAAAGCGAATCAAATGTTGTTTAACTACAATTCCTGTTCTCTAATGTAGTTGTAGAATTCACAATGCAAGTAGCTTTTGTGACAAAGACTTGAAGTGGGACTCAACTACCTGACTATACACGTATTAGCTTTATGTGATAGTGGTCATTGGTCATTATTGCATGCGTTCGCCGACTGAAATCAATAGGAAATCTTTGTCAGGTCCTCATGATCCTGCGAAGATTGGGGAAATTTATTTTAAGCTGCATATTTATTTATCAAAAACAATGTATCCCAGCGTCAAGTGACACTGAGATGATAAGTATGAATCAAATATAGAGTAAATAATGCGGGATTTGTAATACATTTCACGAAAATAAATTTTTGCAGGGAGGATAATTATAGGTGCCAAGGTAGAAAGCTAAGCTTTGACGAATCTGTATAAAGAAAGAATCAAAAATGCAAAAAATTTGATATATATATCAACAAGATCCACTCTCAAGATTAACGCCTCGTTTTAGAATTTACGCCTGCCCCTGAATTATGACCTGCAAAATTCAGACAATGTTTCACCTTTCACTCGCTTCTAGTTGATGTATTTATGCTTATTTTTGTTGAAAGCATTTCTTTACCGTGAATTATTTTTAAGCACAGTTAAAAGATCATTTTTAATCATTTCTTCCCTGTGTCAAGGAATACATAATAATCACAACGGTCTAACTTTCACTCCTCATCGATGCTTTCTATTTTCTACTGCTAAAAAATCGCCCGCCATCTGCATCAGCCCGCAGATTTCCTTTCACCGAGATATCCAACTGCGCTCTCGTAGTTTCGCCTGTCAGCGATAGTTTAGCGGAGTTGTTTACTCCTCTAACCCCTTTTCTCGTTCTAATTTTAACTTTTTCTCCTACCAGTTTGTCTAATCTTCTGGAGTTTAAATAAAAGTATATTACCCTCATATTGGAAAAAAATAACCTGTGTAGTTAACTCGTGTAAAACCACTTGCATTTAAAGTCATCATCATTAGTTAGCATTAGTTATTAGTTAGAGCTTAAAAACATTGCTACAAAGGTCCTATCAATTTTCTTCGTACAAGTTTCTTTGTCCACAGTTCAGTTGTTCACAAAAGATTAACAGAAATACAGTTAACGTGAAAAAAGGTTTGTACTTGCGAAGGAAATAGAGTCAAAAACGAAAAAGGTAATGCAATTTTCATATTTTTTAATTATAAATAATTGTCATAATACATAATGCACGATTATCTGTTGAATTTAATGTCTGGTATGAAAGCTTCCCTTCAAGGTTTTCTCCTGCCGTTGAGGCACTTTGTATAAAATTATTATTCAGAACAAGGTTATAAAAGTTGTTTGTTTGCAAAAGAGTTGAGTAAAAATATAATACACGTATTTTCTCCATTATACAACAATTGTTGTTTTCATAAAATTTTGTCATTTGAAAGAAAAACATCCATCTATGCAATAATATTTGCAAATCCCATTTGAAGTACAGGGAAATGGTGAAAATGCACACCACGTGTTATTTCTCCAGTCCAAAGTAAGCCGAAGCGAACCGGATTTTGGCCATAAACTGAGAGAAGGGAGTGACGAGGAGTCGGCTGTGCGAAAATATATCGATTGCTTTCTTGTACGTAGCTTTCTCTCTCTCTCTCTCTCTCTCTAACCGAGTGAACTCTCCTTTTCTTCATCTTTCTTGTCCGACCGACCTCCTTTCTCCTTCCAAACTTTCTCTCCCCTTTCTTCGTTCTTCGTTCTCTTTTATGCTCAACCCTTCGATCGCGTATTTTCTACATAGTCGTTGATTACGTGACTTTTTATTTTCAGCAACCATATAATTTAAGTAAGTAAGTATATTATTCAATGTAAAAGCTAGACTGGGAGTGAAGTACAGCTTTTTTATTGTGCAGTCGTAGAGTCAAGTTTGTTGTAAATACAATTAAAAATTTCCCATGCCTTTCTTCTCAGCAATAGAGAAAAATACTAATGATATTTGACTGTGATATTTCAACACCTGCAATTTTGTCGTAATCCCACCAACAATTATTTGTAATTTGTTAACAACTACTATACATACAATCAAGTCCACGATTGGCATTGCGCTGTTCAGTTTTCTGTACATAATCAAAATCAAGAATCAAGATAAGAAGATGAAGATCAAGCTTGAAGCAACATAAAACCGATAACTCGCCGTAAAAAGTGTACAGCTACATAATATAAAAAATACATACATAAATACACCCTGTATATGGAAAGAGAACGCGTAAAATAATTATTTCTTCTCGTGTAAGTATTTGTTTATAAAAACAAAAGGGAAAAGGAGCAACAATGAATACTCCTTTTGAGAAGAGAGTTTGTTTGACAATATGTATTTGTCAGCTGACGGCAGTTCTCAGTTGCGTGAGCATTGTGTATCTGACCGTGGCCGTGTATGTGCCCTCGTATCGTATTATAAATTCGGGGTTTAGTGAGGAGACTGTGATGTGTACTACGGTGGCGAACAATACGGTACCTAATTGTGAGGTCAATGGTCAACCATCTTGGAGTTCATGTGGTGAGTGGTGCTTGTCCAAGTCGTCGGGGAGTTGTACGCAAATCAAAGTCGACGTTCGAACAAATGGATCAAATATTCGGCTCGAGGATTGCGAAGGTGAAGAGGTCAAATACTGCGATGGAATCGATCCTACTAAACCTTCCGCAGAGTAAGTCAAAGTCAATAGCTGTATTCTGTATATATGTAAAATGTAAATACATACTGATGATACTTGCACATGAAATGAAAATTTTTATTTCTGGTGTATTATCAAAACGAAAGCGACTGAGCACAGACTCTGAATTATTCAAGAACGTATATGTATTATGTATTTCTATGCTTTGGACAGGTGTATTACGGGCAATTGCGCGGGTTTGACAGGCCTTTTTAACTGCACACTTTCTCCAACAAGGTTAGCATTCATTTTAATTTTACTATAATACGATAATATACAGAATTCAGCTTGTATCATTTTATGAACATAAGTAATATGCATTTTATTTTAAAATAGCCCTGGAATTACTGAAGCGGCTTATGGAGCCAGATGTCGAGATTTAACCGATGTTCTCTCGTGTAACCTGACCTCACTTGATCCCGAAGTACACTGTAATACAAGGAAAGCCTGTTTGAATCTAAAGGGGCTTTATCTTTGTAAAGGTAAAAATTTTAAAAATTAGTTTGTGAAAAAAAAATGTAAAAAATTATTATAATGGCGACAAAGGGAATAAAAGCAAACTCGTCGAATGTTTGAATATTTCAGTTGGCCATTGTGCCCGAGTTCGTCCGCCATTCAAGTGCGAGAAGAAATGTACCGAGATCAAAACGGGAGGAAAGTCTGTCATAATTCGAGAGGGTGACATTATTTTTTCGGCCAATTGCAAAAAAGCCATTGACATTGAGACTAATGAAGAGATTTGGCCCAACAATTTGAAGAGTGAGACAAACCCGGAGGAGCCGCCGACGCTCCTCATGTTTTGCACAAATTTGCTGGACAAGAAGCAAAACAAGACGTCCATCCGACTCTCTGACTGTTTTAATGGAACTCTGTTGGAGCCCGGCTATTTTGGACAGTCCACGGACATTACGCACTTGATGAGAACTCACCTCCAAAATTCTCGCCTCGTTGACCCCACTGGACGGTAATTCAATCTATGCCTATTTTATTATGTATGTAGCTACTAAAATGTAATTGAAAACATTAAATGGAGCTTAAATTTTCATGAAATTTATAGGTTCGCCCCACCTGAATCAAATCTTCTGATCTACAACAACACTCCTCTGTACATCAACTACGAGGCTTGTGTCAACACTTTGATCCTCAACGAATGTGAAAAGTTTCATGCGGAATACGGCGGTGATGGAACCGACTTGAGGACCCAATCGAGATTTCAATGCTATTATCGCCCCAACTTTACGGACACACCACTCGACCCCAACTTTGTGGTCCTTCGATTTAGCAGGATGCGAAGTCTCATGGAACTGATGCTAGCCTCCGTAGTTCCCATCACTCTGGCCATCGTATCCTGCTTCGTCCTCATTCTCTGCACTAGAATCATCCATGTCGGGGATGACACTCACTTTTACTTTCAGTGTTGTGGGAATGAGCAAAAGGCGGCTTTGGAAAAAGAAGCCGTGGAAGCCATGGCTTTATAATAGCTTCCCAATATATTATACAATTAACCACCTCATTTTGCTCACTCATTATATTTAATTTCCATTTCATTATGCCATAATTTTGCTCACCTCATTACTTAAACTTTTTCTCTACAATACCTATATTACTTTCCGTTCAACCAGTATTTGGTATAAAATCTAAACAGTATATATATATAAAAATCCCTCATATTCTTTCAACACTAACAAAATGCTAACTTGGACAGTATTCAAGAGTACACAACATGATTGTATTATATGCAAACAAAGAACAAAAAATGGAGAAAAACTGACAAAATGTTATTATATAGCTAAATGCTAAAAGAGTATAAAATTGGAATTGAAAGGAAGCTTTCATATACAAATCATGTATATTATTATATAATATAATATACATAAACCCATCAGTTCAAAGAATTGTATTGTATTGTATTATAGAAATTATTATGTATATTATGTATAACATTCTAATATGTATATTTTCTTCAAAGGGCAACCCAAGATTCAAATGTGTCCTTTCTCCATTTGTAATCTCTGGCTCTCTAGAGACGTCATTAGTTCAAACAAAAAACAGAAAGCAATCTCACATTTCATCCTCATCGCAAAATTAAAGTAGAAAATCAAATCAACAGCAAAAGTAGTCATAGGATAAAAAAAAGATTCTCTTTGCAACCGCAAATATAGTATAGCTGAATACACATATATATATATATATACAGTAGATAGCTTAGCTTCTCTTTTCAAATATAACTACAACATACATATATACGAATTTTCAAACTTGGACAAACATGGTCGGAGCTGCAGGAATCGTCGCGTCGACGATCAACAATCGTCATCAAAGACGGGAGAGCCGGACGTCACAGGCCGGGGATGGAGCCTCGGAACATCATGGCTATGGAGCTGGAAGACATGGCTCCAAGGCCACAATATCAGAGGCCGTTGGGTCTAGATCCGCCCCACATCAATCTGCCGGAGGTGGTGGCGGAACTCATCCCGGCGGCGGAGGGACGAAAGAACCCGAAGTCATACCTGAAAAACTGACGCTGAGGGAACAAATTAAATTCTACGTATCTCTTACACTCGGCTGCGTTGCCAGTATGATACTTATAGAATATTGTCCTGTTATTCTGTAAATTTTAGTTTGATGTTAATTCATATGACGGTATTAAATATTCATATGTAATTTTTTTCAAAATATTTTCAGGCATGTGTGTTTTCGCTCTATTGTTTCTCATCCCCCTCGTGGTCGAACCGTCTATCGCGACCCTCCTGGCAGATTTTGAGCCCCAAGCAGCCACTTGCGTCACTATAGACTATACTTATGCTATTGGTCTGAGCAAATGTGGAACTTGGAGGTACATAAAATATAGGGAAATTAAAATTTATTTTATGATGTAATTCTGACAAAATGCTTGATCGCCATTATTATTTTGTCCGCAGTTCCTGTCGGGAGGGATGTACCTCAACGCCAAGTCAATGTCATCAAATCTACGTGTCCTACAGAAAAGCTAACAAACCTGGGTATGGAATAATTCAAAATTTCACAATGCTGGATGAAAAAGACTGGCTGGTAAGAAAATTTTGAGTATTTTTACAATAAGTACATATTACACATATTATATTACAGTCAAAATAAAAAAAGTGGGCATCCACATGCATATAAATATGCTTTCTCTTTTTGCGCCTAGGATGAAACCCGTTGGGACGTGTCATACACTCAGCTGCTAGTCAACGCAAAAGGTTGTGGCTATCCGCCCCGAGTTCAGTGTGATGAATTTGGAGAAATCTACCGTCAAGTTAGTTCAATAATTTTAAGAAAATACACGATTTTTTTGCATCCTTTGGACTTTGGACATTAAAACAATGACTTTTTGAAATTATTTAAATGTAGGTCGGTAGAACCTTTCCTTGTTTCTTCAGCCGGGCAAATCCTCGTCTAGTGGTCACGGACTACAACTGGCAAGAAACAGCCTACCCCCTCGTCATATCTTTGGGATTGCCCACCAGTCTGTTCGCCGTGTCAATCGCAGTCCTCAGCTTTTGGTATTGTCCGTCCTGTGAGGAGCGGGGGAAGAATAAGAGACCCTGTCGAAGTCGTTATCACACCACGAGACTCAATGACGACCTCATGTACGACATCAAGGGAATGGTCAAGTCCACCAAGGAGAAGAAGGATGAGAAGGATCGGGAGAATGGAAAGCAGGCCGCGCAGTCTCCACCAATTGTTCAACAACCCCGGGGAAAGCATGACAAATACAAACATAGCTCGCCATCCCTTGCGACAATTTCATCGGGGGACACCACCGTGTCCAGTGTCAATTCTTTGGATGATGGGTATGTGTTTTTTTTAAATTTTTTACTCAATAATTTTTCAATGTAAGCACAGCTACTATAATAAGTAGTTGTATACAGAAAGAAGATTTTCAAGTAAATAATGTGTTATGTGTTTATCTGGTTTTTTGTAAACAGTTGGCAATCGCCTCCGTCTCCTCCCCCTCGAGTCAGCTCGAGGATGAACGCTTCAAAATCAAATTTGACGGCTCGAACTAGGAAACTGTGAGAAGAATATTCCTTAGACACGTTAGCAACAATATCATTACTAGACCCAGACCAAGTCGAACACGCAGATGATGATGACGACGAACAAGAAGAGGACGGATTCTATTTCCAAGTTTAATTAGGAAAAGAAAATACTACCGAAATTATATTACCTTCAACTTTTTATATTCAATAAGTATCTACATACTATACATTATAGGTACATAATACATACAATATTATGCATACTTACATTATGGCACAAGAATAATGCTACAATTTACAATTTGGAAACGCCGCTATTTACAATAATAACGATGTACAATAACGATTTATGGACATGGAATCGAGGACTTATTTACACACAACATATTATGTCCGTTTAGCTTTTATGTCACCAAATTCATGGTGATTGTTGCATCCTTACATAAAATACATAAAAACCAAGAGGGCAGTCTTTATTGTTGCCCCCTACCCTCCCCCGTTGTTGACTTTATCGATAATGATAAATGTATCAAAAGATGATAAGCCAAGAATACAAGTTTAAGATTTTTTTGGTGATGAACTGCATAGGTACAGAAAATTAAATATGTACATTTTAAACTGTTGTAACTTCGCCTTTGATATTTATAAGTCATGATACTAGATTACTACTCTATAATATATGAATATTAGATATGAGAGTTATTTATAAAATAAATAATATTATGTACATACTTTGCCATTGTTGTAAGTTGTAAGGAAAGCAGAAACAACTATCGTTAGTCTTACTGACATTACGAATGAAATTTTGGAACGGACAAGGGGATCAGCAGAACATTATTAAAATTTATAATTATTTATAGTATAGTTGAAACTATATGTATGTGTCTCAAATTATCACATTATATTAATGATATACGCATATACATACATAATACATATAATGTTATTATACAACATATTATTACAATTATTTTTAGTTAAATAATATAATACGTTAAAATATGTTACCTACTTATTGTTATCAACGATGTCGATTGTCGATGATAAAAAAGGCATTGACTATCATCAAATATTGCTTGAATAAAATCACAGAGCTATGAAATTGCATGAGACTATACTTGTATAATTAATATTTTACATAAACATTCTTCTCTTTTCATCAACTATTAACTGCGTTTTGCGTTGCATTTTGCATCAATGATCTAACAACTTTTACATGCACGATTGGTTAGAAAATCAGTAAACAAAAGTACCATAAAACATAAAACATAAAAGTAAACAAAATAAAGGAAAACTCGAGCATTAAAATGTAAAATACATAAAAAATGATCATGAATACAAGTAAGAAGTAAGTGCAAAAACTTTTTCTACAAGCTTGCACATTTGAAATGAACTTCGATAATCTCACCAACTGAAAAATGGAGTAGCAGAGCAGTATGACATTTTTTGTGTAGGTACCTATATACACATTATTTGGTCAGAATGCTTAAGAATGAAAGGAAAAGAGTGATTGAATGTCAAAGAAGTTTAAATTATTGAATCCATATTAATTTAATCAATTTTACAGTTCAAGGTAGTTCAATCAATAGTTTTGACAAATGTGGGGTTACACAGTAGTACTGACTATTTTTGGACAAGAAGTGAAAAAAAGCTATGTAAAATGTAAATCACCCAGTGTGACACTCTGGAATGGAAAACGTGTGTGAAATTTAACCTAGAAACGAATAACTAACGGCAATCTTTTATAGAAATTACGATTAATACGTGATTTCTATTATGTGTCAAATATTATGATATGTAGTCGGAAACTTATGTGTATAAATAACATATTTCATGCAAAGATTTAGAATAAAAATTTTGAAAGCTAATATTGACAGCTAGCTCATGAATACTGTACACCAAAACTCTAGTAATTTACTGCTTTACAATAATAGTGAATATTAGTAGTTAGTAGTAATAACTAATAACTTGATAACAATTTCAGATTTTTTCCGAGTCCCAAGTCCAGTCAATAAATCTGTGTGATTAAGTTAAGTAATCTGCATACACTAATAAATAAAAGGTTTTCTGCTGATGGTCTCAACTTTCAACTCTTCGTCTTTTTGCCATATACAGATATACAGATGTAGTAGATGTCGATAATACCATTATACTATTATATTATAGTTTATTTGCCCCAAGCCCGAATATAACGAATAATCAATAAAAACTACATTTAACCTTCAATGTGTGTAGTGCTATTTGTAAAATGGGTAAAAAGTGTACTTACTTCAGGAATTTCTTTCAAGTCAAAGAGAGATTTGACAAAAAAATGGGGTGAATGGAAGCTGAATTTGATAAGTTGAGACACGAAACACGAATTATTAAATTACTTTTAAATACATATTTAATATGTAATAAGCTATCGCCAACATTGCACATGTGACAAGTATCTCTGATGACTGATGAATACATATAAAGTGTTCGATACATTATGACCTTTATTTAAACGTAGAAGAAAGATATTTGACCGGAGATTGACAGAAAAGCTTGTTATAATTTGTTTGTCAGTTTATCCTATACGCCAAGCTTAAAATTGAAAGTCCGAAAATACAAAATACAACATGCATACAGGATACAAAATACAAAAGTTACAGGCCATAAAACTTCTCGTTTTCAACAGAAACTGATGACTGTTTACTTACTATATGTGCGTAAATGATATGTTGAATTACGTGTTTTTTATTTGTAAATCTATAAAGAAACATTATTTATGTGGATGCTCAACTTTGTTGTTCGTTTTCATGTTCTTACGTTTTATATTTAAATATGCAACAGTTTTATCTTTCTTTTTATAACGTTGTATATGTATTTAGGATATTGATAAAAAGTAGCAAGTATAGTAAGTACAGGTTTATTACCACATGATGAAAGTAAAAAAGGATAGATCATTCTGCTATACAATATATTATATGCATAAACCATACAAGTTCGAGGCCATATACGTTACTTATCATTTATCATTATCATTTCCAAATCACAAGTAATACATGCTGTATATTAGTAAGTACATTATTTCTAGATTTATGTTGTGCCAAAACATAATTATAAGGATGATTTTATTTTTTTATTGTATTACAAGCAAAGTTGTTATCACTAGATATCCGGCTCGGTTAAAGAAGCGACACATGTGTATTAGCGTGTAGCGTATACATATGTATTTTATATGGCGCATGGATAGTCAAACGACGGTAGGCTAAATCAAAGTTAAATACTCTGTTGTAATTTTTTAACAACATAACGTGATCAAGAATCTGGGGATTTTTCACCCATGTAAAATACAAGCGGCACATGTCCGTTGCACATATTTATGTACATTGTATGTATTGCATATCTATTAGACATACTTCAAGTAGTTGAGATAATACTGAAAGCAATAATGTGCAAATGATGAATGTGATACTTAAGAACAATAGAAAAGGTGGAGAGAGTCGGTGAAAAGGGCTTTCATCTTTTTTCCCCATCATATGTAAGTAGGTATGTGTATGAACCTCTCATATGGGTGAAAGATTGACAGTTTGTAGTGGACATTATTAAATTAATTGAATTAGCTACTCTTGTTACTAATATTAAATATTATGCTTCTGAAATTATTTTCATACTATTGACTATATACATATATATATTATGAGTAATTTACAACTAAATTTGAATCATTTATGTACTACTATGATTCTCGGTATTATGTATGGAGTAAAAGTGAGGATTGTGATAATGTGTCAAAAACAAAGGAAACTTTCATTCTTTTCAGTGCTCACTCGAAAGGATTTTTATTTGCTCTACACATTTAAAAAAAAATTTATTTAATTATGATGTTTGATGTTAGAAATAGGCGGTAAGGTAAGAGCAATTCCTCATGTTATGATTAAAGTGTCGACGAGATTTTGGGAAAAAGAAAACTGGACGAGACCGGGGCGAAGGCGGAGAATAAACCGGAAACTTTGGGGGTAGACGGAGAGAAATTTGAGACGCAAATTTGTCCCTATGTTAAACATAACAGAACAAACTTAGGAATGAAGTTGAGGACACAGAAAATGTAATATAAGATATAAGAAAGGGAAAAAATGATTTGAGAAAAATAAGATGTTACTTATACACGAACTTACGGATAGTGTCGTCTCTCGCTATGAATGTCATCACATTTTAAGCCACACCATGTTTCTCGTTCCAACCACTGTTTGTGTAGCTGGGCAACAAATGGTGTATACAGGTTCCGGATCTCATCATCTCCTGGCATATTGTAGATTGTGTTATTAGGCAACAATTCCTAGGAAAATATACGAGTCCTCGAGAATACCTATTTTTGTGTTTTGTGTCTCAACCACCCTCAGAATTAAAATTTTGAAAATATTCCCATGCCAAAATTTCAGACATGAGTCCTGAGTTTATCTCCAATCTTCATTGTATTTCCATAACGATCCACTGATGCATAAGTAAGTACATATAACGGAAAATGGAAGATACTTTGTAATTATACATGCATAAAATGTGCGTATAAGTATACCATACGAAGGGTTCTATGTGAGACAATTTTCTGTAGAAGTAACTGCCAAGTATTATCAGTGAGGGGCTTAAAATATACATGCAAAACCTGTAAAATTTAAAGGAACATCAACTCAATAATTAAATAATAGTGTTGCGCAATAATAATATGACACACATTTATTCCTGTGTTGACATAAAAGAAAACACGGTTCGCTTGTACGTTGTGTAAGTACATACTTCATACTTACAAAATACAAAAAGTATATTTAAGCAACTGCAGTGTGTCAGGAACAAATGAACTGCTTTTTTAGGCCTATCCAGACACGAATCTCACACAGCTTCTTAAATTTACTAAAGTAACCAGAGGAAAAGTGGGGAGCAATCATAAAATCAATTTAATTATGTAGTTGTATCGAACCTTTAAGCTTTTAAAGGTTCCTTTTTCGATACACTTTTATATATAGTGAGACTTTTTACACTTTACACCCTGTTTTTAGGCAGTACTACATGCATCTATAGATATGAATGGGCAAGTATGTATATTATATGAATGAAGGATTTACTTACGTCAATTCACATACTGTGAAACTTGGCCGAAAACGGACTTGAGCGAACAGGATTTTTAACAGGGCCAAACGGAAGGAGCAACTCAACTTGTAGGCCATACTCACAGTACATTTAGCGCTTTATTCAATAGTCTCAAGTCAAAGATGGAAGATTGTGTTTCAGAGAAAAATATTTATTTTTGTTCCTAATCATTTGCTTTTTTATTGTTCCATTTACCAATTAAATTAACTATTTCATCTCATTTGTATTATCAAGGTTTGAAACAGTGGTTAAAATTTGCTTGTGAAAGCTGACAACTTTGGACATTGTTAATTTTCGAAAGGAATCTTGGGCCTCGTTTTATTTTTTAACTAAATCTTCTACTTGCTTACTTATATTATTCATAAATATTATCCTTTTGAGTATCTATTGTGAGAGAAATTCAACAAAAAAATCTATAAAAGGTAATGGTTAAGAATGTATTTGGTGTTAAGTATATAGTTTTATTCATTATTCATTTTTACTAAAAGCTATTATATTAAGTTTAATTTATAGATATGTACTTACACATACATTTTTGTTTTTACTTCAAAATACAAAGTAAAATCTGTATCATGTATCACCTTCAGCCTTTGTATCACCAATTAAGTGTAATGTAAAAGTTGTGCGTGTGCTTATTTTTAAATAGCATTATTATCTAGACACAAATGGTCTTGTGACACACTGACATTTAATGACGTAATTACAATGTGTACAGTGTACACACAAACGCTTTTGTACTATAAACTATAATATTATGTACGTATGTACATGGTTTTATTTTTTACCTTTTACTCGCAGTATCAGATCAGATCAAAGAAAGTTGAACTCATTTCAATTTATTCAATACGAATTTTATGCAATTACTTGTATGACATTTACAAATTAAGTACCGGTTTTGATTCTTATGACGATTTCTTTTTTAATTTACAGTGAGTTATATACCAACATACGATGGCATCGTCGTCTGTTTCTCAGGAAGATCATGAAATTGAACATGATTCATTTGCAATGGCGAGCCGACGAGCAAAAGTACGGTCAGCCAGAGTACTTAATTCGTCTAAAAGTCGAACCGTTAACACCACATTCCCGTTAAAAGGTAACTATTATTAGCCGGAAGTTCTTTAAATTGTCATTTGCATTTTTTCATCTGTTGATGTCAAAAACATTACAAATGTTTGATTATCCTTGTCTTGTAAGAAAACTAGAATAATGATGCTCCATCCTCCATCCGATGAGCAATTCTAAGATATACAATTACTAATAAATTTAGGTAGATTAAAATGATGAACACCAAATAAGCATTAATGTAGCAACAGAAGAAAAATTGTTTGAGTAGCCAGTGGCAGTAATTTTGAACAACTTTTTAAACATGTTATTTTATAAGGGTTCATCACCCCTCAGTGACCTCATTAGATTGTAACATTGCAAGTCCATTCTTTGGTGGGCAATACTTTTTTTAAGCTGAATAAAGGCCAAAAGTTTTAATTTCCAGCAAATCAAAAATGAGGAGCATTAATTTTACATTACATAACTGTGAAGGAGAATTTTTTTGAAATATTTTTAACATTTTTTAAATTCTACAAATTAGATGTCGTCAATTTTATATTATTTCTAGCATTCGGGTTGATCGAACATAAAAGTCGACATTTCGAGTTAGACTTTTGCTATTTAAAAACTTTCTGAACTTAATTCGAAATTGTAGAAATTTATTAACCCCAAATAATCAAGGTATTTTTTTTGTTCTGTTAGATTTTTTATTTCGCTAGCTTTCTGCTATATGGCAGGAAAAAATGCTGCGCTTTTGATGATAAGTTTTAACTTTGTTGATGTTTTTCAGGGGACGAAGACAGAGATATTGAAGGTGGAGAATCAAATATTCCAAAATATGAACAGACAAATGTTGTCCTAGTAGAGCAAAATAACCCCGACCCATGCTCCCCAAAACCTTTGTGCAGAGCATTAAATAAACAAGAGAATAAAAGATCAGTCGCTAGGTAAGATTCATTTTATCGTTTTTTCATTAATCAATTCAACTCGTACATACCAAATACCAAACATCTACAATATCAAGTAAATGCTTGCAACATTAGTTATTATCCCAGTTTTGTTTGTATTACAGGGGAGCACATGCAGGAAAATCAAATAAAGGTGTGAGAGATAGAAGGAAACTTCGAGAAAAAAGACGCAGTACTGGGCTAATGCACCTACCTTCAACAGAGGTAAACATACTTTAGACGATAAACGCAATTTCCGAATCTTTAATTCTTTTAAGAATTAAATACTTATTGTATCATACGGTTCTTTTTTATAATAGAGATAATCGGCATGCATGTATATATGTAAAGCAAATACATACACGATCACATTTATTTTGTACATTTAGTCGACTGGCGGAAGTACAGGAGAAGATGAAAATAATGAAAATTCAGTACCTACAATTCCAAAAGCCAGTATTGTTGGAGAAGTTGAAGAGAAAGTCGCAAACACATCAAATAAACAAGGAAAAAGGTACAATTTTTACTTGAACTTTTGTTGGTGGAATACTTTTGGTTTTTTAAAAATATAAATGCACTATTATTTTATGTAGTTAAAATAGTTCAAAAATTTAAAGTGTAATTTGGATGCTACAACGTTTATAGAAATTATCTGAAGAAAAAAAACCCTTGTAGCCAATTAGTTGATCGCAATCTTTGAGAAAATTAATGACAAGTTCTTAAAAGTTTTAATGCTCGCCGAAATATAGATGGTTTCAAGCGCTTAAAGCAAACGGGGCTCATTGTCAGTGTTTCGTTTTTCTTTGCAAGCAACATGTAACTAATATTTTTGAATTTTTTTAAATTTAATACAGTGAGTCTGATCTAGACGCCGATGATGAAGCGAATAATAGTGACGTTCGAGTGATTAACCGGGAGGATAGTATTGTTTGTGTAAGTATGAGCATATTTTCATGATTATCTGTTTTAAATTATATGACGTAATTCTCACAATTAGTTTACTACGTTTTACAATAATTTAATGACGTATTTTTATCATACTTGTTTGTTTTTTTATCTCTTTCCAACTGGTAGCACTTGAAGACAGATAATGAAAAATTGACAGGGATTTTACAGACTAAAGAGAAAAGAATTGCTGCGTTAGAAATGCAAGTCTCCCATCTTACCAGACAGCTGTCAGAAATGAGGGAAGAAAATGCAAAGCTACTTCGTGCAATGCAGTCGCAAAAACCATGAAAAATTAAAAAAAAACAGATTATATTGTATATATATACTATAATATAATTTATGACTCACATATATACACATACAATATTGTATTGTAATTATATCGTAAAAAATATGCATATTACACAATATATTGTAGGAATTAACTATGATTATGAATAATCAAAATGTATGAATATATACATTATACATAATATTATGCTACTATGCTACACATTATACATACATATAATCAATGTTGTTTTGCAGCTTAAATAGCGTATTTATGAATTTGCGCTTGCGGATTTAATTAACGTTTCTAGTTACGTATTGTTAGATACAATAGATCATATTATATACAATTCAATACCGTCATGTCAACATCTCGTACAACATATTATATAATATACACATAAATACATATAATATATACTACTTTTTCGAAATAAACTCGCTCTTAGTTTTTCGTTATCATTTTTTTATTATATTATGTTTCTTGTTTTTCTGTATTTAATAGCAACAATAATATATTATATTATACCGTTTTATCGAATCTTGTTGTATGTATGTACTGTTGTTTATTTTTCATGATGTACGCATAATGCTAACAATAATTGAGTCACATATGTTCATATCGTTTTAATGACAGGAATTCAAGTTGGTTTCAATATACTTGTGAAGTGACATGTTTGTTTTATCAAGAAATTTAATTTGGTAATAATTATGAAACTTCATATTTTTTATTTTCGCACAACTGAAACTGCACTATTTCAATAATTTTTATACTTCTTTCCCAGATTCAAAGTTCCGTTCTTTACACAAGATAGCACAGAACAAGGTGCTAAGGAATACCATTATTTCTATAATATACATTGAAATTTACAAAGGTATTTTCCGTAATAAATCCTGCTCAAGTCGTCTTTACGTGATGATATGTGCAGTTCGCCGAAGAGAAGAAACATGATTTTGTAGGGAGAAAAGAGTATAAAAACATACTGAATTAATCTGTACCGTCACTGTACTTCCCTATGCACATAGTAGGGAAATTATATTATGGTTGCATCGTGTTCTCCATAATATGTAACAAGCAACATAATATCATAAAATTTCAACCCGGTGTGCATATTATTACTTGAGTAAATAATGATAATGATCCAGGAACACTTGCTTACAACTTACAACTTCGGTATTCGGTGCGTATTTCATATCCAACAAAAGTATGCCAGAGGAACTATACTAGGTACACTAAAGCTACAGTTGACATGCATAATAATTTTTAATAATTGTCAAGTGCCTCTGGTATTACCGACTTGATAGTGAACTTGAAGAAAATCTTTGTTCAGCTAATCGTAAAACTAAGTAGAGGATCAAGAGCAGACAAAAAACGTTCAGACTTACATACACATACATTGCACATACTTATATACATAAGTATTTTTTACCCCAGTATGCAAGAGGTGAACTCGAAAATGATAATTGTATTTTTAGTACTATATTATGAAACTAG